>LZPO01018376.1:1418-17894 GCA_001675575.1 Neotoma lepida | reverse complement strand
AGAAGAAAAGAGGTGCTAAGTTGAATAATCAAGCAGTGTATTAACCAAACAACAGGCAGTGCAGTGGAGCCCTGAGAGGAATTCCTACTTTACAGATATCTACTTTTAAAGGATTTTGGAGGGAAGGTTTTGCCTTGTGAGGAAACATGCTTAGCTAATATAGGTGACTAGTGCTATGTCACCAAGGTAGGGGAGCTGGACATACAAGACTTATGCCACCAGATAAGGGTCACTCTTTCTTTGGATAGAGATGTGGGGCTTGATTAACATGCACTGTGACAGTAGTCAGACTGCTTTTGACCTCTATTGTTGGAGGGAGTGTTCCCATTTGGCTCATAGCCCACTCTATGTAGACTCTAGTTTCTTACAAGGCCTGGTTTCTATCATGTTATGTGAAAATAATCATATTTTCCCAAATAGATATGAATGTAGAAGACAAAGTGTATCTATGTATAATATCTAGATTCAGCAATTACCAACTTCTAAGTAACCTTATCTCATCAACACTCTTTGCTTTTCTTTCTACAGCACTAGATTATTGCAATAAAATATCAAATATCCATAATATAACTTCATGAAGAAATATTTAAGGATACACACAAAGGATAAATATTTCGTTCTTACACCTAATTAGAAACCATGATTATTTTGTAATATTATTAAGTATCTAGTCCATGTTCAAATATGTCTTCATGGTCAATAATTAGTTATTCAAGTCATGATTCACATTATGTCTAAAGAACTAGTAAGTGCCTTAAATCATTCATCCTGAGTTAGGTAGCCCAGACCAAGAAGGATAAACATGAAATGTACTCATTNATAAGTGAATATTAGCTATTAAGTAAATGATAANCATGTCGGGCTATAATCCACAGACCCAGAAAGGCTAAGCAACAAGGGACGCTCGAACAGATGCATGGATCTCCCTGGGAAGGGGAAATAGAATAGATTTTGCAGGTGNACTTGGGGTGGGTGGGAATGGGAACAGAACAGGAGGGATCAGGTGAAGGAGAAGGATGGAGGGAGAGAGTATGGAAAGAGACAACTGAAATTGGAGGGCATTTGGGAAGCAATGAGGAAAACTTGTATGGTAGAAACTCCCAGAATTCGACAAGGGTGAATCTAGCTAAGAATCCTAGCAATGGAGGATACAGAATCTGAAGAGACCATCTTTTGTAATCAAGGTAAGGCTCCCAGTAGTGGAACGTGGACACCAACCCAGCCACAAAACCTTTGACCTATAATCTATCCTGCCTACAGGAAGTGATGGAGCAATTAAGGCATAGAATTGTGGGAGTAGCCAACCAATGACTGGTCTAGTTTGAGTCCACACCAGGAAAGGGAGCCCATGCCCAACACTGCCTGGATGACCAGAAACCTGACGTTGGATAGCCCAGATCTAAGATATATATAGAGAAAAACAAAAACAACAAAACATCAATAAGCAGTGAAGCAGCCAACCAAATAAACAAACAAAGGAAAAAAAAACAAAGTAAATTAAATACAAGATTTTACAATGCTATAAGTGAAATATTACTGATCATTTTTAGAAGAGTCTAGAAACAAAGTCATTATTAAGTCAAAGAACCAAGACATTTATCCATAAGCTCTTAGTCAAAAAGTCAATAGTGACTGCTCTTTCAGGAACTATTTTTGAGAGTAACTNTATACTTACTGAACAAAACTATATTGCAAATTCTGCACTCTAAGTTTTAGAAAACTGGGAAGAAAAAATCAAATAGAACAAAATAAAAACCATGATTTATTTTTTGCATTTTTATTTTTTTAATGAATGTATATTTTTAAATTAAGTATATGTTTTAACATTTTATTTTTATATTTGTCTATAGTAAGAGAAAATCAGAAACAAATCTAACAGTATAATAACAGGATATCTGTTTTTAAATTTTTATACATAAATATATTAGCATATAATTTAACTATTAGAAAAAAAATTTAGTAAAAAAATGACTTGCAAACATAAATGTAATAGAAAATCACCAGACTCTTAATTACAGTTTCCAAATAATGCTCTAGGAAAGATCAATAGTTTTTCTCTCTATTATTACTGTCTCTTATACACATCTAGATGTGTATAAGAGACAGGTGTGTGTGTGTGTGTGTGTGTGTGTGTGTGTGTGTGTGTGTGTGCTACTAGAAATTGAAACTAAGGTTACACAAATGCTCTACCATGGAACTATGATGCTTTTATGTGCTGCTTGGACTTTTGAGTACATGCTCNTTAGAGACAATCTGTATTCAATGTTTCTATTTCAGGACATCATCACACCGATGCCTCCTACACTTGCTACCTCTTCTTATCATTTCATAGACTCGCTGTGTCTGTGTCTCAGTGCATCTCCCAGCTCCTGGATCCAGTTCTAGTAATGTTTCTCTCACANTCTTTGGCTTTCTTTATAATAATCTCTCCTAATGTTTAGGCAACAAAAATTACTGTGGCAATTTCCAATTTCTATTTTCACCTGATCTTAGNAGCACAATTTGCTGCTTCATTTTTCANTCACTGATAAAAGACTTGGATTTACAATAATATCTATAACTCTATGATAAAAGACAGATAGCCNATTTTGCAAAAGGTCAAAGGCAAAGGATGNACTGTATCTTTCTGAGATATACAAATTTTAAAAAGGACACAAGAAAAGCTGTCTATCACCATTACTATCNTAGAGGTANAAATAAAAAGATATCAGTTCACATCCAGTTGACTGACTATAAGGAAAAAAGATAAATAGTAATAAAAGTTGGTGAAAATGTAAAGAATTCAAACTTTCACACANCAGGAGTAGCACTACAAAATGCTGTAGCTAGTTTTTCCATAATNGTTCTCGAGGAGATAAAATGCACTAACATATGAGCTATTACTTCCTGTCCTAGGTAAATGCCCCAAAATAAAAACATACATGTATACAAAAACCTGCATGCAAATATTTATGGCACTATTATTCACATGTCCAAAATATAGAAACACCAATTATTCATCAACTGACGATAGATAAATAATATATGATGTATAATAATACATTATTATATATTACAATATAGACAGTAACATTCAGCCTCCCCCTTGAACAAAACAATGATACATGCTACAGCATAGAAAAATGTTANACATATTCAAAATCAAAGAAAAAAGTCACAAAAGACAGTGTAATGTACTAGCTCATATATACGAAATGTCCAAAATAGGCAGGTTTGCCAAGACTGACAGTAGACTGGTGATTTTATAGAGTTTGGGGCAAAGGAAAGAGAAGCAATGCCAANGAGTGAATGATTATTTGGGAATGGTGACAATGTTCTAAAATCCATTGCATGGATGGTTGAACAAGTCTTTGAACATATTAAAAATCCTAGATTTTGTAGTACATGAGTTATATGTAAACAAGACACTGGAAAAAATAATTTAGGCATGAGTCTTTGACTTATGAAATCCCAGGACAAAACAACTGGCCATTCTTTCCCTCATATTATTCTCCAACATTTGTTGTCAACATCTACAGACAATAAGGGTATTACCCTGTGAGAAAATACCTTTCTTACACATTTTTCACACATTATGGAAACAGTGTCTCTGTCTTATTCTTATTATGGCAGTGACACTGTTTCCATAATGANTCTACTGTGACAGAAGAGCAAGGAGACATCAGTGATGTATAGAGCTCTTTATCCTACACAAGTGTTTTCCTCTTGTGGCCCCTGAGTTACAGTGAATGCTATAGGATATGAAATTCAACTATTTTCTGACATAGAAATGCCAGGGTTCTGTTGTCCATGAGAGAACCATTCAATGTGTNCTAATGGAGAAGGCCATCTTCCCTAGGAAGAGACAAAATTGAGCATCTCCAGTCAGAAGATAGTCACTGGATTCATTTGAAAACTGANCCTGAAGAAAGGGGTGGGACATTTATTCTGTATTTGATAATTTGAACTCAGTAATTATTTGAGATTGGATTGTTTTGGCAGGTCATTAAAGGCTACTGTGAGAGGGAGGGAGAGAGATTTCAAGAGATTGTAAGCAGTTTGAGGTTGGGAGAAGTTTCAATGTGGAAGAATATACATGANAAGCTAAAAGAGTAAGTGAGATTAACAGACAGGAAGAGAGGAGAACAGAGCTGCAAAATAAATCTAAAAGGGGAAATCTAGTATATGTTGAGAGGTACTCTAGCAATATTTAGTACCCCCCTTGGTCAAACAAGCCTGTATCTATGCTGAGGCATCATGCAGGCATGCAGGCAAAAGAGTCTCTTACTTTACAACAAACCTGCATCAATTGGTCACTCAATTAGTAAGAGCCAAACTGGACTCACATCAAGATAGTAATCGAGTTGTCTAAATATTCTTAGAAAGGACCTCTCTGTGCTATTGCAAAGAAAGGCAGTGATGGGGGAGGGGTTAGGTAGCATATACAGGATGAAGGCATTACTGTCAATAACCTGACTCCATAAACAGATCTGTGTTGCATAAACAAGTGAGTGCTCCAAGATCTAGCAAAACTGTCCTAAGTGATTGTTTATAATGCAAGTCTAACTTTAAAAAAATTTTTGTTTTGTGGGAAATATAGATTATGAATTATGTTTGAGTCCACTGTTTACAACAGGATTGAGAATAAATAAAATATTTTATGGGCAAGCCCTGTCATTTATTAAAATGCTTATTGAGTACAAGGCATAAAAATTCACCATACTGGAGCTGTCACTTATGCTTTAAAGTTATGTAAGCTGAGTGGGCAAACATCTGCCACAGAGTCATGGGNGTTCAAAACAATGAAGAAAAATCTCACAAAACACATCGTGATGTTACTCTTCCTTAGTTGGCTAATTGCTTCTGAAAGGTGAAGTGGGAAAGGCATGACTAAGGAAAGCACATGGCAATGTCTTATGGATAACAAGGTGGCAGGCAGCCTTCATAGAAGGGCAGAATGTTGACTAAAGGCAGAGAAGGTGACATAGCTGTTTACCAAACTTCTGATGAGCCTAAATATTGTCATCAGAAACCTNTTGCTGCTCTGCTTATATCTTAGAATCCCCATGCCATGCTACTAATATAATTACATCCATCTGCCTTGTGNCTGAGCTCAGCAACAGCCTCACAGGTAACCCAATTCCAGAGAACATGCAAGGTGAAATGCTAGTACCAATTTCAGTAATAATGAAAGCCATACATCATAAATGCAAATTGCCAGGGACCCTGGGGTAGGCCAAAGGAGGTATCTTAATGACTGTAGGTAATTACCAAGCATAAANAATTGCCAAAATCAGAAATGGAAGAAGTTATAGCTCAGACATAATCCAGACAGCAGAAGGGCTGACCCTTATTTNCTAAAGGATTCACCCAACAGTTTAGACAGAAACAAAGAAAGNGTTAGAAAGAGGAACAAATCAACATGGCTGAAAATCNCAAGTTATAAAGGTGAGTGAAGTTGTATACACCAAGTTAATGGAAGGTGCAGATTTCCCCAGAGGAAATGGCTAGGTCTCCCTTGCCCACTAATCATTTACTAAGCAGAATTACTAAGGTTAGCAATTTGATACTATGAGTTCTGAAAGAAACTACTTTGAGAATATAAAGGGAGAAATTGTCCCCCCTTCAATGGTACTCACAGCATCCTACTAGGATGGTTTTATGGGCCATACTTTGGTTTAGATAAAGAATATTGGAATGTAAATTTTTTTTAAAAAAATCCTTTGGTATCAAATGAGAAGTGATCATATTTTAGCTGCTATTGGTGCTCAGATCACATTATGTTATGAACTGTAAGTACTATAGCTGTGTTGACCCCTGTTCATCACTGGCCTAACTGATAATTCCTTAGGCTAACAGTATTTTACAAATACACCTGGGTATTTCTCATGCTATGCCCTGCTTCTACATATGTCTAAGCATCTAGTTCAAAGTGCCCATCTAGACTTCTACAACAGAAAAAGGGCAAGGTCAGATTAACTCCCTAATCAAAGCAACTTCCAATTCATTTAGTGTTGAATTCAGCTCAATCCTTCATCTTTTAAAACTCAACGGGGCAGTACTGATGCTTAAACTTGTTCTTCATTTGATTTTCATCATCCCAGCCTGTAGCTTTATTCCTACCTCTCTGCTCCTCAGAACTTTTTGCTGATTCCTCTTCATCAACCTGCCCTTCAACCTTCAGCTGTTGAATTCTAGTCTTTTCTAACTGCACCACTTAGTGGCATCATCTTAATGAGACTTCCAATACTATTTATAAATTGATGACTCACTAGTGCATTTCTTCAGAACTGATCTATTTCCTGAACTCCAGAAAATTGTCCTATTACCTAGTTCTTAGCGTTTTGATGCCTAATAGACTTCTAAAATTTAACATTTATACATGCATATCATATACATTTTGTTGGTAATCTCCACAAATCTGTAATATTATACACTTTTCTTAAGATAGTGTCTCTCTATGCAGCTCTAGCTNTCCTGAAACTCAGTATATAAACTGGACTGACTCTGAACTCATAGAATTTGCCTGCTTTGGCCTCATAAATGCTAGAATTAAAGCTGTTCACTACCATATCTGGCTGATTTTACACTATTATTCTCTTTTCCTTATATTTGCAACCATATTAAAAAGTAACTCTGTCCTTCTAGGAGCTCAAGACAAATATCTTAGAGTTCCTGCATTTCATCTTTTCCTCTTAAACTCCAAATTTAACTTACCCACAAATCTTAATAAATTAGTCTAACTCTACCAACCTTCAGCAAGCAGCTAACCATCTTACTTAGATTAGGCCTGAACATCCTTTAACTTTGTTCCCACATCATCTGTAATCAATAAAATCAACATTTTATCATTTAAAACACAAAAACTGTATCACCCATTGTTAGTATTTTACATAAAATGTATCCCAAATGTCTTTGAAGACTTGGTTCTCCCTGTGTATAGAACTGTCCACAGTGAGTGGGGCTATTTCTTGAGATGATGGAACTTTAGGTGGTGAGACTTAACTTGTGGAAGTAGATGACTACTGAGCAGACATTGAAGTCTATAGCTTGACCCCACAGCCTAGTCCTCTGCTTCTTAATCAGCACACAAGTGAGCAAGTTGCCTCATATTTGTGGTGTCAGAGCTGAAATCCACCTTCACCACAATTCTTTATCCACCATGGTGGACTGTATTCTCAAATCATGAGCCATAATAAGCCATTCTTCCCCTAAATTGTTTGTGATTAGGCATTTCATCATAGCAATGACAAAAGCTGCTAATACAGAAAATTGATACCAAGAAGTAAAACCACTGCTGTGATAAACCTGGCCATGTTAGACTCTTAGGAGTATGAACTAGTTAGCAGGAAGAATGAGGAAGAGCTTGGAGCTGCATGCTAGCTGCTTCTTGTGTCAACTTGACACAGTCAACAGTCATTGGTGAGGAGGGAGCTTCAACTGAAAAAAAAAATGCTTCCATAAGAGGGATCCATCCATGATGCAGGGGCTGACTTTTTGGAGCCCAGTGCCTGAGGTGGGACACCTGGCACAGTTTTGGCGCAGGGAGGAGGGTCTTGTCCTGCCTTAGCTGAGAGTGCCAGACTCTGGGGACTCACCTGGGACACCTTGTTTTAGAAGAGGTAGGAATGGGGGTGGGTTGAGGGGGGGAGCTGGCGGGGCGGGAGGAGGGAGGAGAGGGGGATCTGAGGTTGGTATGTAAAAGGTGTGGAAGATCTGTTTAATTAATAAATAAATTAAAAAATAATAATAAAGAAAAAAAAAAGATGTAGGCAAGCCTCCTGGGCATTTTCTTAATTAGTGATTGGTGTGTGAGGGCTCAGCCCATTGTGGGTGATGTCACCCCTGGGCTAGTAGTCATGGATTCTATAAGAAAGCAGGCTGAGCAAGCCAGTAAGCAGCACTCCTCTGTAGCCTGTGGATCAGCTACTGCCTCCATGTCCCTGTCCTCAAAATATTCTTATCCGAACTTCCTTCAGTAATGGACTAAGATGTGAAAATGTACACCAAATCAACTGTTTCCTCCCCTCTTGATTTTGGTCATGATGTTTCATCAGAGAAATACTAACCCCAAATAAAAGAAGCTGAAAGATAGAGAAGTCCTAGAATGCTGTACAAATTCTTACTGGGAAATTCTGGTCAAATGGATGTCAGCAGTGGCAGAGTGAAAGCACTGTTCCGCATTGCTGCCAGCCCTATGTCAAGAGTTCTCTTATCCTTTAGGGACCTCCATTCATGTAAAAACAGAGCCTTGGCTTCCTGAAAGATAGGAATTTCAGAACAAGTCAGTATTAGCAGACCTGAAATTTAATAAAAGATATTTTAAAACAATACTAAGTAAGAGGTTAATAGAAAAAAAAGAGAATCCCAAGCAAGCAGTAATGTATACCACAAAGTACGGGTGTGGGTCTCTCAAATGAATGCTGTGTCTTCACAGTTGCCCTAGATATTGGTTTGGATGGCTTNTGAGGTTAGAGCTCAAAGGGCTACTCAGGAGACCGTTCTTTTTACGTAAATGAGATGATAGGATTGTTCCTAACGTGAGTTGGATAGGATTTTAGCTGATGAGATGAAATTCTGNGTCACAAGGGTTACAGGGAATATTAAGGTGTTTTCATTGTAAGCAAAGGTTAAGTCTTTTGGGAAAGGAGTAAGGCCATACTTAATGACATTCATAGCATTTTGGGTTGATGGAAGTTAATGGTCTGTCAATATAGCACAAAGAGTTTCATTTGATAGGCCAGAGGATGTTAGGTCAGACATAAACATGAGCAAAGAGTGGCTATTAAGGGGGCTTTAGATCATTTGTAATTAGGCTCTGGACCTATGACCTCCTAATCTCTCCATAATCATTGGATGGACAATTTTTATAAGTCCATCAGCCTGTGGGATGTGGCTCACGTACACTGGCACACATGCACATACGTGGATACACACATACAGACAAACAACACACACATACATACATACAGAAATACATATGTGCATACATACAGAGAGAGAGGGAGAGAGAGAGAGAGAGGGAGGGAGGGAGGGAGAAACAGACTGGACTCCTTCTTGGTCTTCATATTCATAGAACTTGACATGGCTTCATTTCAGTGCTTAGGGCTAGTTGTTTCCCACGTTTTTCTATGCATCATACTTCCTTTTCTTCTTGGAGTGAAATGCTACCTTCCATGTGAAGTCTTTTTTTTATTCCTCTATTTTAATTTGTAGTCTTGCCCTCCCAGAATTACCCTCAGATTTTCCTGTTTTGCTTTATATTTTTCCTACCAATGTGTCACACTATCTATTGCCTACGTGTTTTATTCTTTTTGGTATCTTCTTTGACACCCCTTACCATAAAAATTGTTTGAAACTGTAAGTTTTTATCTCCTTAATTAAGATGGTTCACAGTTCCTGATTAATGTGTGTCAATACATAATGTGTGACAATAACAATGTATAAGTATATTTTGAATAAATGAATGGAGTCTACCCTTATTCCTTTCATATAGATTACATGGAATATTTACTTAGTGTCTTAGGAGCAAACAACCGTAGTGTCCTATGAACTTCAAAGTCACCTAGTCCATTGTCTTTCCCTCTGCAGCTGAGAAGTCTAATATGTGAACCAGATTCACGTCTCTTGTTTTTTCACTCTGGGTGCTTGATATGGATGAGCCTACATGAATGCTTGTGATGGCTAATCTTGGTTCACAACTTAACTACCTTTGTAACCAACTAAAGTCTAAGCATCTGGGCATACCTGTGAAGGATTTTCTTGATTGCATCTTTTGAGGTGTGAGGAACCACCGTAAGTGTAGGGTAATAAGGCCAGCCAAAGAAACACATCCTGGCCCTGAAACCAGAACCAGTCAAAGAAACATATCCTGACCCTGAAACCAGAGCCAAAGAAACACACTCTGCCCTGAACAATTCAGTATGAAAACCAACCAATCCCTGAACATGAAATCTACCCAATCTCTGAGCTTGTCCAAGCTCAGGGATTGAAATCTGACCAATTCCCACCCTGAAAACCTTCACCCTGGAAAAATTCTGCTTTGTAACTATTTAGTTGGGAGCTACCTTTTCCCATCGTGTCAGAGGAAGCCACTCTTTTGGATTCCTCCCTTTCAATAAATCTCTTGAATGAGGTTTGGGTGAAGACATCCTTTCACTGAAGCAGGAGGAAACTGCTATATTTCTGCAGGGTGTGTGGGGATGGAGGAACCCCTTAGCAGAGGGGAGCAGAGAAGTAACTTTTGCCAGAGCAGGAGCAGAATTGTTACATCTCTGTGGGGAAATTCCCTTTGCAGAGTCAAGTGGAGCTGAACTGTAATGGCTCTCTCCGAGAGGATCAAGATTGCTACATTCCTGTTGGGAAATCGTTCTCCACCAGAACAGAACTGTAGTTATCACCTGGATTCCAACAGCCAGGATACCTTTCCCTTTAGAGCTGAAGGTATAGCTAGGCTTCTGACAGCCAGAGATGTAGATACACCCTGGACTACATCTTCTGGTGGCAGCTCACATAAATGGACATCAAGGGAGGAAACTCACTTTTTGCCTGCTTGCCTCCACTCTCACTGGAAGTTCATCTATCCTGTTCCTAAAGCATCCTTTCCCTGGTATTAGAATCTACTTCTTTGGGATAGACTGAAGACCCACAGATCTCCAGCACCATATTGTGACTGCTGAGACATCCAGTCTCACAGACTGAACAACTCTTGAATCCTTGGTCTTTCTGTAGGGAGATCTCCATTGTTAAAGTACTCAGACCACAGACTGTAAGCCACTCTAATATATATATTTGTAGTCAGACCTTTTGTTGGGACCACCAGCTCCCCAGTAATGACACAGAAACATAATTAATTATAAAAGCTCGGCAAATAGCTTAGGCTTGTGTCTGACTCGCTCTTATAACTTAAATTAACTCAAATCTTTTAATCTATATTCTTTTTTTCTTATAATTTTTTAAATTTATTTTACATGCCAACCACAGTTTCTCCTCCCTTCTCTTTTTCCACCCCACCCCTCACTCCTTTCGAACCCCATCCATTTCTCAGAAAGGGTAAGGCCTCCTATGGGAGAAACAAAGCATGGCCTATCAAGTTGAGGCAGGACCAAGCTCCTCCCCACTGCATCAAGGGTGAGTAAGGCATCCCACCGTAGAGAATAAGTTCCAAAAAGCCAGCTCATGCTCTGGGGACAGATCCTGGTCACACTGAAAGGGGCCCCACAAACAGACCAAGCTATACAACTATCACCCCCATGCAGAGGGCCTAGGTCAGTCCCATGCAGGTTCTCTAGCTGTTGGTCTGGAGTCCGTGAGCTCCCATGAGCTCAGGACAGCTATCTCTGAGGTTTTCCCCATCATGATCTTGAACCCTCCCCTTGCTTGTATAATTTTTCCTTCCTCCCTTGAACTGGACTCCCAGAGCTTGGCCCAGTGCTTGGCTGTGCATCTGCTCCTATCAGTTACTAGATGATGGTTCTATGATGACAATTAGAGTAGTCACCAATCTGATTACAGGAGAAGGCCAGTTCAGGCACCCTTTCCACTATTGCTATGAGTCTTACCTGAGATCATCCTTGTGGATTCATGGGAGTTTCCCTGGCACTAGTTTTTTTCCCCAACCCTATAATGCCCCCCTCTATCAAGATATCTCCTTCCTTGCTCTCCCTTTCTGTCTTCCCCAAACTTGACCATCCCCCTCCCCTCCCCTCTACTCTTCCCTGCCCCCAGTTTACCCAGGAGATCTCATCTATTTCCCCTTCCCAGGGCAATCCACATGTCCCTCTTAGGGTCCTCCTTGTTCTTTTATGTGGCTCAGTTACCTTTACTTTTTAAAGCCTATGCTGTTTGTAAGATGGATTTTCTAAATGGTCTTGTTAAATAAAACACAGAGACAGAGATAGAGGTGAAAGTCTGACAGAGATCAGAGGAATTAGGAACAGCTACCAGCCTCACCTTAGACTTCCACCGCTGCTCCCAAAATGGAGAGTGTATGACTTCCTATATCTCCACATATATATCCCTTTCTGTTCTGTTCTCCCATTGGCTCTTTCAGCCTAGCTATATCACTTCCTCCTATCACCCTCTTCTGTCACTTCCTTCCTGTCTGTATAGACCTCCAGAATTCTATGGTTGATGCTGGGATTAAAGGCGTATGTCTTCACGCTTGACTGTTCCTAGTGTGACCTGGAACTCACAGGGATCCAGACAGACCCTGCTTGCTAAGTGATAAGATTAAGGGCATGTGCTAATTTTGCAAGACTAGTGGCTGACCTTGTTCCTCTGATCTTCTGATAAATTTTATTGGGGGACATAGATAAAATACCACCACAGCTGTTTGCTCTGCATCCCTGGTATCTCCTCCATGTCATGCTTCCTCTGCGTCTGGCTGTCAACTCCTGAATTCTCTACCCTTCTTCTTCGCAGCATACCCTTTGCCCCCCAAATCCTGACTAGCTATTGGCCATTTAGCTTTTTATTAAACGGGTCATAGTGACACAGTGTAAAGGAATATTCCATATTTCCCTCCACTTGTCTAAATAAAAAAGAAATGTTTTAACTCTAACATAATAAAACTATATACAGTAAGAACAATTATCAGATAAGAATTACATATACAATGTCCATTCCATTTGTATTTGGCATATTTGCAGAAAATATTCCATTATTATTTATTTTCTCTTGATGAATCCAAATCTCTGTACCTAATTTGCTTTCTATCATAATTAAAGAAAACTGCAACTCTGACTACTTAATCTTTAATGCCGTCAAAGACCCCAGGAGAAAATAATATTACCTGAGTAAACAGGAAGTGCAGAGTAAACAACTTCCAAAACTAATAAATACCCAGAGACAGCTGGCTGCCTGGTCAGTCATCCCAGGGTTCATATGCAATGTTGGGGCATCTATTTTCAGCCTACAGGCCCTTCTGTGAAGCAGAAATTTTGAAGGACTGTCCTACCTTGTCTTGGCAAAGTTTGCCAGATGCTTTTCTTTGTATCCTGCTTGTCCAGTTTGGACAAAATATTGTTAGCAGTCAAGGCAAGGGCAGTTTCTTGCCCAAATGGCTAGCTTTTGTAACAAAGAAAGCAAATTCCATATGGAAGTTCTTCAATGTCCATTATCCTTTTATGAAGTAGATTGGTGCTGTCAGGAGCAGGCATGTCTCACTGTCATGAAAAGCCTCAGGTTATTATAACATTTTAAATGTCATATTCTGTAGGTCTTTGAAGTGTTTTAAGAACACCATCTATCTAAAATATATCTCTGTATGATCTTGAAAATATATCCAACATGACTATATAAGCTTGATTTTTATAGATGACTGTTAACCTATATTTTTTATTATCCTAAATAGCTTTCAAGGAAAAACTTTACATTACATTTTTGAATGAGCTGCCTAGGTACAATACCTTAAACAAGAGTAGAAACACGTATACAGTATAACAAAAATAACCTTAAATTTGTACAATATACAAAAATTCATATCAATGTAAAATATTTGAGACTGTAGTTGTTTAAAAATAGACTCAATATTCTACCCTTTTATCTCATCATTTCTATATTATACCCCCTTTTTCCTTTTAGAAAGAGATTCTTAAACCTAATCTCCTTTGTTTAGCTTTTTACCTGACCATTACATTAACAACTTATAACCAATCCCCCTAAATGATGACAAACATCTATAACCCATTGAATGACCAAAAACTACCCACACCCCACCTCTTGAGAATGTGGATGTTGTGTTCTTTAGACTGTTTCCTGTTGTTTGGGGGCTCTGGCATCATTAGGGGACACTGAGAAAATTAGAATAATTATCAATTTCTAGCTACAATAGTCTTTGAAGCTGGACCATCTCAGCCAGTAGTCTTGAAGCTGTTCTGAATGTAGAACTCTGAGGAAATTTAACAGAGGCACTCTGAGATTCTGGATCACCTGGGCCACCCATTTTCATTGGTTTCTGGTCCCCTTGTTTAGAAAACATGTGAATTTTTAAAGGTAACATACATATCTACATTAATATAAGTATAGACTGTTAATTGCACACAAGCCAGCCAAAGATGATTTTTTTGTCCTTTGTTTGTGCAAGTAAAATATGTGTTACCTGTCTTATAGTTTTTCTAGGTTTATTTCTTTATGTCTATAGCCAGAATTTTCATGGGGTCTGCCCTGATCAAACCTGATCTTCTTTAACTTGAAAAAAATCCATAGCCTTTCATTTTCTGTGGAGACAAAGCATAACCTCTTCTCCAATACAATATATTTTTTGACTTCCATTTTGAACTTCAAACATTTTTAAAATATATAGGTTGGTTTAATTTAGTAGTTTCCATAAGCCAATGTCTCTTAGCAGCTATTATTTTATACATTAGCATTTTAAAAAATTCAAAGTNAACATGATGCCATATAGGATCCAAACTCCCTGTGTATTTTCCATCCTTACATGGCTTATTTTTTACTACTTTACTCTCTCTTTAAAGATTTTATTATTTTTAAACTATTTTTTCTATGATTGTCTGTACCCCATTTTCTTTTCTTAAGCCAGCAAACATTGTTAAACACACTAAAACCTGTTTAGAGGTTTTTTTCCATCTGAATCGGGTTTACTTCATATCTGTAACCTTTTCTGTCTTCATGAGTGAAACTTTAAACCCACCATATGGCTTAGCTTTGGGGGCAATGGCAGCTCAAGCATGCAGGCAGCTGCCAGGAGATGTGTCTATACCGCAGCCAGCATGGGAGATGTAAGTCCACAAAGCTGCATTTGTCTCTATTTTTGTGTGCTTAGAAACTTTTTTAAAGCTTTCTCAGTCTTATGTGGATATATATGGCTGGATGTTGGATGCTATTTGTAGACAGATTTTTTTTAAGGGCTGCCAATTCACAAAAAAAAACCACAGAGACTTATTAATTATGAAAGCTCAGTCAATAGCTTAGGCTTCTTTCTCACTAGCTCTTATAACTTAAATTAACCCATATCTTTTAACCTATATTCTTTTACTTGGATAAGTTACCTTTGCTTTGTAAAGCCCATGATGCTTGCTCTGCGTGTCTGAAGGCTCCTACATGTCATGCTTCCTCTGAGTCTGGCTCACAACTCCTAGAATCTCTGTCCTTCTTCTCCACAATGTTCTCTCTACCCAGAAAATCCTGCCTAGGTATTGGCCATTTATCTTTTTATTAAATCAATCACACTGACATGTATTCATACAGTATAAAGGAATATTCCATAACATATATTCTGTCAGTTCTGTTCATTTAGTGAATCCTCACTAATACAATCCCTTATAGGGTGTTCCTAAATTATGAATTTCATCAGAAAATTAGGAATATACCATATTCCTCAAGACCATTCCCCTGCCATAATAATAATGACAATGACAATAATGGTAACAGTGATTCTAATGATGATATTATAATGCCAGCTAAGATTTCTTAAATAATTATGGTCCATTACTCATTTTTTCATTATCTAATATAATTTCAATAACCACTTATGAGGTAGTTACCATATTGATTTTTTTGATATATGAACACAATGTATAGTGATGAAGCAATATAAACAGATTTACATAGAAAATTAGTGATAGAATTCTCTTGTGTGATAACTTACTCGAGTATCCAAGATCTTGGCTTCTATGCTATGACCTTCTTGAAGTTTCTGTCTCTATTGAACCTATCTCATTATGAAGACAGAATCTCCTATCTGATGAAGGCTACAATAAATAAAAGTAGGCATTAATGGAAAGCTCAGATGATTGGTATTTCAAGGCTGTTTGGGTAGTAGAGCAAATTTCATATCCATAAATACAGTCAAAATGGCTGTAACTATTCATTTAACTTATGAGTATCTACTTAAGCATAGCAGAATGAAATGAATGAACTGATTTAGTCAGGATTCTCTAAAGGAAGATACAAGTAAAATGTATATGGAAACATTTGATATATGAAGCAAATTTATTACATGCTGGAGAACCTGAAAACTTAGCTGGTAACTACTCAGTCCACAGACCTGGATGTCACAGCAGTCTCAGGATCCCAATCCTGTGCTATAGTCCTGAAACTCCCTGGAGAGTTGCTGTTTTCTAGTCTTCACTGTAAGGCCACATAAGATCTAGTTATATCAGAGGAGGACAGCACCAACAATGATAGGCAAACTCACTCAAGATGAAGTAAAGGTAGGAAGGTGACACTGCTTTTCCCTATGACCTCTTCATGTCTGGGCCACCTAAGTGAAAGTGCATTTCACTTTGAAGGCCAATCCTCATCCTCAGTTTATCTTCTCTGGAAATTCCCTCACAGTCATACCCAGAAGCAGGTCTCCTAGGTGATCCTAAATATATCAGGTGGATAATCAACCAACCATCACAAAATATTTTATAGTGATCTCTAATTTAGGTTCAAATGGTCAAAGCATTAAAAGGACATGAATCCACTGAATCTGTTGATGCAAGTGGTTCATAAGCAGAAAGTAGCTCCATGTAATCATATATGGAGCTA
>LZPO01018375.1:20758-32200 GCA_001675575.1 Neotoma lepida | reverse complement strand
ATTCTTCTTAGATCTAAATGGCTAGCTCACTGAAGCAAGACTTTCAGCTTTCAGGTATCCTGTCCCCTAAATAAAAGATATGAAAGAACTCTGCATAAAGTTCTTGTGCCCTTAGTTATTCTTCCTTGCAAATTTCATCACATACTCAGTACAAGTGTGTCTTTGAATTGTTTTTATATTCCTTCAACTTATTAATTAAGATTAGAAAAATAGTAGCTGATGGATTAGTGCAATAAGAGGGAATGTTCATTTCTTGGTGGACAAAATAACAGCTGTTTCTTCCACCATAGGTAAAAGACACTTCTGGCATTGATAATCAATCTGAACAGTAAAAAATCTATTGTGTGACAGTAATTAGTTTAATGAGTGATATTAATGTGTTACAGCCACTATTACTTATCATGGTTCTTTTCAAATTTCTTATATAAAAATCTTACTTTTATACTTTCTTTTAAACAACTTACTATTAAAAATAGAATATTTCTTTTTTGTAACAATGTCCTTATAATTTCTCAATAATATTAAGGTCAAGAATTGGTTGAGAGAGACCTGTACTGTAAAAAGAGATGCAAGCAAAATAGGAAAACAAGATAAAGAACACAATGTTCTTTCTGCATTTGATGATTTATACTAATGCACATAGAATAAGATGTAGCAACCCTTACAATCAGATAGTGTAGTCAAATTGGAAAATGAGATTTTATATGACATATTTGTATTTTGCCTTAAGTAATGGTCATTAAGTCTGTATAAATGTCAATGTAATAATCCCTAATGATATTCTGCTATACACATAGATTGGTGCCCACCCCGATTGTCATCAGACAAGCTTCATTCATCAACTGATGGAAACAGATTTACATCCACAGCCAAACATTAGGTGATCTCAGGGAATCCTGCAGAAGAGGGGGAGGAAGGATTGTAGGAACCAGAAGGGTCAATGACACCAAAAGAAAATTCACAAAATCAACTAATGTGGGCTCATAGGGGCTCACAGAGCCTGAACCAACAACCGCATGGAGAGGTGCTTAGTCTTACTGCAATTTGATATGCCATGTTTTGTTGATACTCATGAGAGAGACCTGCCTTTTCCTAAACAGAAATGGAGGAGGAGTGGATTGTGGGTGGAAATAGAGGGAAGTGGAGGAGGGAGTTCAGAGGAGAGGAGGGAGGGGAAACTGTGGCCAGGATATAAAATACATAAGTAAATAAATTTATCAAGAAAAGTAAATGTTTATAGACTAAGAAACACGTACTTCACAAAATGAATTTCTTAACTCATCTAAGCATTAATAACAATCATACCATATTATAAAACTTGCTTAAATGAAAAAAGAAACCGGAAACTGGGATGCTATTCAATTCATTTGGCTCTTACTAGTTTGCACAGATTTGAATGAATCCTCTAGAGTAAGAGTTCTCAATCTGTGGGTCGTGACCCCTACAGTTACTGAATGACCCTTTCACATATATCAGATACCCTGCATATTATATATTTACATTATAATTTGTAACAGTAGCAAAATTAGAGTTATGAAATAGCAACAAACTAATTTATGGTTATGGGTCACCACAACATGAGGAACTATATTAAAGGGCTGCTATATTAGAAAGGTTGAGAACCACTGCCCTAGAGGGTGATGTGTTATGTGTTTGTTTCCCAGTACAATATGAAAATCGATGGAAACTTGAAGTGGGGATAGTAGGAAGTCCTTGGGTTATACTAGGAGTGCTCCCTCAAAGGGAGCACTATTTTTCTGAGATTATCTGGATAGGAAATGTAAAATTGAAATAAGCCACTGAATTATTCTCTGCTTTCTGTTCCTGTTCTGTGGTCTTTTCATGAAACTAGAACTTCTGCCATGATCTGACAAAAGCAAGTACTTTCCTAGCAGCCCTCCATTGGGATGATTCCAATAACATATTCTTACAAATTCAATGACTTATCTCCTTAAACAGCATCTTCTTTTCTTATATACTTACTCATTTTATGCTTTTCATCTTACCACTGGAAATCAGTATAAAATAATTTCCCATGAAGATTATGACTTTAATAAGAAAGTTGGTGCTTCATATTCAAATTGCAACACATGGATGTATTACAGGGTATAAAACACCTATGATATAATGACACTGGAAGAAAATATAAAGAGTGAAAATCAAAACATGCATGTTTAATAATTGCATTGGAAAGTAACACTACTTGAAATACTTAATGTGTCACAGTAAGTCATTATTACCTGAGTCTTTCAAAATTTACTAAAGAACCAAGAAAAGGTAAGTGGTTACAGATGAGTACTTTTATGAGTACATTCCATTATTATCATTTTTCATTATAACCATAATATCCCCTATAGTAACTGAATATTTAATTCCTAGAGGATTGTTTTGGTTCACTTGTGTTACAAAAACAGAATGTCTGAGACTGTACTTCATAAACAATAGAAATTTATTTCTCCCAGTTCTTGGTCTAACACCAAGCTACCTCTCTCCCCTTTGCTTTCAAGATAGTGTCTTGAACTATCAATGGAAATTCTATAATTGACTCAATCCAGTTGTGAGGGAGGGGTGCTAACAATCAAAACAACTCTTCAAAATCAACATTTATGTTTCCCACACTTAAACAAAGTTTAAGCCATATTAGACATATTCATTGTTAAATATGGCATTATAAAACCTCTCTTTTGCCTTCAAAATGACAATAGATTTATGCACATTTCCAATCTTGTTTGCAAATTTTGTGATACCCTCAGATAAATAATATAAATCATCACATAAAATATAGGAAGCAAGTGAAATGGTGCTAATGGTTGGTTGCCATAGAAATCAGTTAAGCAAGGACTGAAATACTAAAAATATTGAATTCATAAATAACATATACTATTTTTACTTTCAACCTAGAATTGAAAATTATATAAGCTTATGTGAATAAAATAATACTTAGAAGATAAATATCAAGAAAATAGGGACCCATATTCTAAATAAAATGGCTTCTTCAAGTTTAGAAAGAAACTACATCAAATGGACATAGAGAAATATCTATGTATCTGACAGAAGATTAATCTGTTTCTTTTTTTAAATTTTTTAAAAAAATTATTGATTTTACATACAATCAGAGATGTGTCTCTCATCCCTCCTCTCACTCTCCCCACCCTTTGTGAGAGTCACTGGCTGGCTGCAGGCTTGATAGCAAGAGAGCTACAGCAGGAGGGAGGTGGCCCTTGCTATGCCTCACATTCTCTTCTAGGAAAATAAGAGAGGTGAGTAGACAGAAACAAATAACATTTACACAGACAATCAAAGTACCAGAACATCATCACTGAGATGAGGGCCTCACTGGAAGTTAGAGAGTCCTACCTAACAAATGGCCTCTCTTGCAGTAGCCTCTTGCAGTAACATCAGTTTGCGGCACGACCCACTCAGCAACCTACTCAGCCTCTCCAGAGGAACCAGGGGAATCCAGTCCCCAACAGAAGGATCTCCTGACCCACCAGAAGAGCCCTGGGACATCTTCCAGGATCCCAACACCCGATCCTGCAGTGTGGCCACCCATAGACCTTATGCAAGCTTCACAGACAGAGCTCCCATTGCCACAAATGGCCAGAAACAGAAAACAAAAACCAAAAAAGATTGCCTGGCAAATCCGATGTTACCTGATGTTATCTGATAATAGACACCATAAGACTTAATGGAGGGTGGTCGTGGTGGGATTAGGAATTTCAATGGAACCTCCAATGTTGTACCCAGAGTCCCCCAAGGACCACCAAGAGACTGAATCCAATGCAAAAGCAAGATTTTTTGTATTGTTATGAATTAACTTGGGACTCTCCATCTGTCTGACAGATTAGCTCTTTGACAGAGAGCCTGTGTAGCTATGTGGCAGGATTTTTAAAGCAAGGGGGCTTATGGTCTACAGACTTCATAGGAACAGACTCAGGATTGGTTTATGCGAGTGGCAATCATGTTAGTAACTTTTAACTGGCTAGGGTTAGTTGGGGGATACAGCTATCAACTTTTGGGCAGGCCTGGACAATTCCCAGGCTTTGTCCTTGAGCTGCCATGGATGCTGGCTGGCCTAGCACATACTGACTGAGGGAGCTGACTCAGTGGCCCAGGCTCTAATTTGGTGAGGGATCTGAGACAGTAAACAATTGACTGAACCTTGAGTGGTCAGAGTATACGCAGAAAGTGAGCTACTGCAAGGACTATGTCTTTTGTTCATGGCCCTCCCTGAAACTGTTTGCTCAAGTCTCAGGAAACTGAAATTGAGGCCTGATCTCTGAGAGAAGACTGAGCAGCCTGTTATGGCATCGGCTTTGTCCTTTCAGTATATATTGATGCAAAGTTATAATATTAATACCCATGTGCCCATAAATATGAAAAATAATAAAAAATTAAACATTCAAACCTATGATAAGTAGTGGTTCAGAATAAATGTGTCTATACAAAACTTTTGATATGTGCAAAGTATCTGTTTGTTTGTATAATAGTCATTGAATAGAGGTTTATTAACTTACAGTTTTATAGAAAAGACATTCGTTCCATTACTGCTTTTTCTTGCTTCTTCTGAAATAAGGAAGCAGACTAAATATTTAACTATTTTCATAATGAACATTTTTGTTCTATGCATGGTACTCTGTCATAGGTAATGCTCTATTTAACTATTTTCAAAATGAACACTTTTGTTCTATGCATGGTACTCTGTCATAGGTAATGCTCTAACCATCCTGTCTATGATTTGCTAATCTAACAGGAAAACATAATGTCACTGAAACAGCCCTTGATAAATCAAACCTGACAGAATCACCTGTACCTATCAAAGGGATCCTCTTTCCTCCTTTCGTCTCTCTTCTCTGAAATATTCTCACTTTGGAAATTCCTTTATGTAAAAATACCACCAATCATTTGAATCTATAAGTCTACCTCACAAAATACAAAGAAGACTTGGCTACCTAAGTGAAGATAACAACAGGGATATAGAGTGAACAATGAATTCTCATGATAAGATTAGGAACAATTAAATAGCTTTCAAAGATGTTCTGCCTTTCTTCGATTTTAAGTTACATATGAAATTCAGAATTCACTCTTGTAACATGAATCAACAGTGATTAGGTACACACTGATTAGCCTACTTTAAACTTATCATTATGTGAAATTTATCCATAATAAACTCAAAGATTGTAGTAAAGTTAAAAATTATAGGCAATGTTGCCACATGAATAACAAGTAGTTAAGTGTTGCATTGTTTCCTTACATTAGCATATAAATTTCAGAGTTCATATGAAAATTAAGAAAAGATCTATAAATTACAATTTAATCAATAATCATTGAGCAGAACAAACCTTAAAATTTTGCTCAAAATTTATGCAAATTATGCATTGTAAAATAACAAATAATACTTTATAGAAAAGCACATAAATGGTGTTTTGTTATTTCCCTGATTGCTATTCACTTTGTTTTATTTAAATCACAATTTGAAATTATTTTTTTTCTATGATATGAAAGAGATAAAATAAGTCATGTAGGTTTTGGAACATATAACTCTGAGTTTCTGAAATTTTCCAGGGTTCATTAGAGTAGTTCAAAACACACTGTATTTGCATAATCATAAAAACATATTTGAAACTGTAACCCAGCTGGTTGATAAAAGGGCCAAAGGTTACCTCTTGTTGAATTCCAATAAGCAATTACNAATAGGAATTTCTATCACATCATTAAACATTCATCCATCAAATTGTACATATATATATTAAATTTAGAATTATTCTTAGAGAAATAAAAATTAATAAATCTCTTTATTTTCTTTATTAAGATTTTTTTTATTCATTTTACATACCAAGCACAGATTGCCCTCTCTTCTCTCATTCTGCTTACCCCAGCTCCCCCCAGCCTTCCTCCCTCAACCCATCCCCCATTCCCTCCTCCAAAATGGTAAGGTCTCCCATGGGGAGCCAGCAAAGCCTGGTACATTCAGTTGAGGCAGGTCCAAGCCCTTCCCCCTGCATCAAGGCTGTGCAAGGCATTTCACCACCACAGGTATTGGGATCCAAAAAGCCAGGTCATGCACCAGGGATAGATTCTGATCCTACTGCCAGGGTCTCCTTATGCAGACCAAGCAGAGACAAGCAGNTTGTCTCCCTTGTGCAAAGAGCCTAGTCCAGTCCCATGCAGGTTCCACAGCTGTTGGTCTAAAGTTCATGAGTTCCCACTAGCTTGGTTCAGTTGTCTCTGTAGATTTCACCATCATGATCTTGATGCCCTTTGCTCATAGAATCCTTCTCCCCTTTCTTTGACTGGATTCCTAGAGCTTGGCTTGGTGCTTTGCTGTGGATCTCTGCATCTGTTTCCATCAGTTACTGGATGACAATTAGAGTATTCACCAATCTGATTACCAAGGTAGGCCAGCTCAGGTACCGTCTCCACTATTGCTAGTAGTCTAAGCTGGGGTCGTCCTTGTGGATTTCTAGGAACTTCCCTAGCACCAGGTTTCTCCCTATCCCCATGATGTCTCCCTCTATCAAGATATCTCTTTCATTGTTCCCCCACTCCGCCCCTGTTCCAGTTTGATCATCCCATTCCCTTAAGTTCTCATCCCCCATCCTCTACCCTCTACTGCCCCCACCACCACCACTCAGTTTACTCAGGAGATTTCATCTATTTCTCCTTCCCAGAGAAATCCATGCATCTGTCTTAGGATCTTCCTTGTTAGCTAGATTATCTGGAGCTGTGAGTTGAAATCTGGTTATCCTTTGCTTTACATCTAATATCTACTTATGAGTTAGTACACACCATATTTGTCTTTCTGAGTCTTTCTGAGGATGATATTTTCTAGTTCCATTCATTTGCCTGAAAATTTCATGATGTCATTTTTTACTGCTAAATAGTACTCCATTGTGCATATGTATCACATTTTCATTATCCATTCTTCAGTTGAGCAGCATTTATATTTTTTTCCAAGTTGTGATTCTTACGAATCTAAGTGTATCAAAGACCTCAACATAAATCCAGTTACGCTGAAACTGATATAAGAGAATGTAGGAAATAGCCTTGAACATATTGGCAAAGAGACTACTTCCTAAATATAACACTAGTAGCACAGACACTAAAATCAACAATAAATGGGACCTCCTAAAACTGAGAAGATTCTGTAAGGCACACTACATGGTAAATAAGACAAAACAACAGCCTACAGAATGGGAAAGTAAAACATGAAGTTGTTTCATAGTGTAAGTAATATATNAAGTAGTCTTTCAAGATGTGCTCCAAACTCTAGATAATTACATTGACACACCTACATATGCATACAGAGATTATAAGTAAACAAAATGTAATGAAATCTCTCTTAATATATTCAACAGTGTAAAGATCACTTTTATTTTCTCTGTTCTATTAAAATTAACAAAGGACACTCATTATATAAAAGTTGTCTGCCAAAATCCAGCATATCTTTTTTACTTTGTAAATGAGAATCGATTTTCAACAAAATTTCAAACATTTACTATATTCAGTCATTAAGTAATTAATTAAATAGTTGGAACATTTTTAATAGACACTGAGATTAAAACAGGTTGAATTTCTCTCATGACCACTAGCCAACAAGACATACATTATGAATAGCACAGCTCCATTTATCCTCTAACACAGAATATGTCAGTGAAAGGCAATTGGACAGATCATGATCAAAAATGATGAGTGTAGAAACTGCAAATTATTATCAATAACTCAATGCCATGCATATTTCGAGTCCTGTTCATATATACTTTTCCAAAACTATCTATGTTCAAGTAATTATTAAACTGTGCTTTAGTCTCTGAGTATATAAAGGGTACTTTCCCAGCATTACAGTCATTCTTCCATGACAATGCTGCATGGATATAATTTTCTTATTTTCATAGATATAAATGTAGTTGATACACAAAAGCATAATTAGAAGATATGAAAAAAATTATGTATTAATATAATCTGGATTAATGGACATTACTGTATTTCCTATCTAGCATTCTCTAAGAAAGGATTGTGCTTTGTTTAGAACACAGGTGATTATAATATATTATGCTTTTGTAAAGAAATAATGAATGCATGGTTTAAAGAAAGCATGGAAAATTGATTTTATAAGAATTTTCCTNGCAGCCAGATGTCATATATCCATATCTAAAATGTCTAAAATTATGTTGACATTGAATTATAACAGCAATTTTTTCATCAGTTGGGTGAACATTACAAAATGAGCAAAGGAAATCTGTGTTTCAAGATCCATGGCTACAATAATATTATCTTCTCACATAAGAAAGTGTTAGTTTTCAAATAGAATGATTAATAGTTTTAATCATTTAAATTTTGAACTAAATGTATTTTATTTACATCTTCATGCACAACTTTGTTGCAGGAGTGGCTTCTCCATCATTTCTAAAAGATGTGGTCTAAAAGCAAGCATCCTGGTTCTCCTTCATTAAGATCGTGTTGCCTCCTTTTCCATTGTTTAACCTTATCCTTAGGTATGAGGTTTGAATTGTAGACTTATCAATTGCAACTGGCCAAGCACAGTCACATATTGTCTGTGTTTTGACCAGCTATAGGTCTCACAAGCTGATAGGAAATTTAAAAATAAATAGTATGTTTTTCCATGACAATTTTTTTTTCATTTTTTAATAGAAGATACTCTAAAAACAAATGAACAAAACACAATTAGTACACTATTTTTTTCTAAATAAAATTGGATAGTAAATTAGAATCACAGTGAAAAACAACTTTACTTTACAGAAGATAGAAAATTAGCTTTTTTGTAGAATTGTATTTTCTTAACATTTCTTATTTTAGTATTATTATTAACTTAGAAAATGAAATGATACAAATTAAACAGCATTCACTTGTTAAAAAAACAACAAATGTAAATCATTTAAATTAAAATACAAATGAATGGGAATTATACCAAAACCACATGCGATTTTTAGTGAATATGTGTAGTTAAAGTATCCATTAATAAAATAACATTTAATTAACAAAAATTGCTTTGATCAGTTTTTTACAGCTTGTTAAAAACTGTGAAATACTTTAAAAGTACTATTTTTTTATAATAATCAGGTTGCTTGGTACCAGTCTTTGCCTCTGAAATTCCTAAGCTGTCCTCATGAAAGCACGCACACCTAACTCATGAAAGAACATCAATTACAACTACTGTTAGCTCATCTGTCAAACTGATAACCTCAGTTACACAAAAACTTCCCTCTACATCAGAATTTCATTTACCAGTGATCCTAAATAACAGAGCTAACATAACGGATGGTTAAGCCTTTACTGCATTGGAGAGCTCTTAAAAAGGCTGACTATGCAGGCATAGCAAACTGAATGGAATCAAGAGGAAAGATAAANTTTACCACGTAGATAAAAGAGCCAAACACTATTATACTTAAAAGAAAAGTAGATCAAAATTTAAAATTTAAATTTAAACACCTGATTGTTGAGTGTAAATTATTAAATCACTGTGGTTGGGGTGGGTGGATTGTATGAAAGAAGAATCTATTTTCAATAAAAAAATAAAGTTCACAAATAAAGAACGCTAACAGTAATATTACTATTAGTAATATTATAATTACATGCCAGAACTTTTCTAAGAAATTTTCAAATATGTGTCCAGGAAATGAGACCCAAGTGTTGGGTCAGTAAATGTGCTTTCTTTGGCTAGAAAGTACAGCTAAGATTTTTTTCTTCAATATTCAGGCTACATATATTATGCCTATATTATTCTGAAATTATTCTCTTCAAGTTAGCCATTTGTATAATTTGTTTTGTAACATCATACAAGGTTCTATCTTTTCTAAACCAGAGGAATAATTTTCTAGGAAAATACCCATATCTCTCAAGATACATGTACACATAGATACACTGAGAATGTTTCCAAAGAATATAGTGCATCATGTATTTTTCACACAAATAATTTGAAATTTTAATCTTAAAAATAGATGATGCTGTAATGACATGCAATCATGTGGACAAGCCAGAGGCACATGATATGGTGGAGAATTGACAGAAGAACTTCACTATCCATCTTTTATGTGAAATGATACATTTTCAAGACAATCTGACCAGGTTAAAGAGATTAACTTTAGTTTCACAGATATTATATGTCACAGTAATATTTATGTTCCCATTGCATATATGTTTTCAGAAACTAAACAAATTAGAGTTACTTGCTCATAGTACTTATCTACATGAATGCCTACAGATTAGAATAAGTATGATTTAATGTAGTGTAGAATTTCAAACATTTAATTCTTTTCTACATTTCAATATTCAAATAGTATTTGTTGATGAGTAAATTTTCAAGAATAAAAATAAGTAACTTTGTAAATTGTATAAAATATGGCCTTGTATGTGTGTGTGTGTGTGTGTGTGTGATGTGAGATGGCAGTCATGTGTGTAACTATGCATGCATATGTATGGCAGAGGACAATACTCAAAGGAGTTCTTTAGGCCCCATGCACCTTTTTGCTCTTTAACCTTCTTCTCCTACTCCTTTTCCTTCCATCCCTCCACTTCCTCTCTTTCTTCCTCCTCTTCCTTTTCTTTTTCCTCTTCCTCCCCTTCCTCTTCCTCTTCTTTTCTCATATTCTTTGGAGATCTGTCCTCTCAGCGTGCTGGGAATTCACCTGTCTCTGCCTCTCCATCTCTTATAACCACAGGAGGTAGTGTCTTCAGCAACAGGGTCTGACCATGTAGTCGTGGTAGAGAAGCAAGGATANTAGCAAAACTCTGTTTCATTTTATAGACTTCACAGTCCTCTTTGACCAATGAATAACTCATGTGGCATTGTCACATATCTTTTACTGCAGTTTTCATTTAATATTCCATGTCTTCTGGGAGTGATATTGTCTATCAATTCAGAGTAGTCATATTTTAACTTTTATTTTAATTTGCATTTTGAAATTAGCTTACTGACTACAGGGTTTCTCTAAGTTATTTTTATAGATCATATTTTATATTACCTGCCCAATACCCCTACTCTCTNCCCCGAGACCCATTCACACTTGATCCTTTAAAGCTCAAAATCATCACCCACAAACACACACACTTCTCTTATTTAGCACATGTTCTATTATCTTTCCACTTCTGTATTTTCAAGATGGGTTCTGAGATAGTAAAAATTCAGATCAATTATCAGTCCCATATCTTTTTCATTGACCTCTTCTGTGTCCTGATTTCCCACGTATCCTCATATCCCTCCCTCCTTCAGCCTTTCCCCTCGTAACTACGCACTTACTCCATTAAGAAACCCCCTTCAGATGCAAGGATGGTTCAACATACGGAAGTCTGTCAATGTCATACACCATATAAACAAACTGGAAAAAAAAAGACCACATGATCATCTCATTAGATGCTGAAAAAGCCTTTGATAAAATCCAACACCCCTTCATGATAAAGGTCTTGGAGAGATCAGGAATTCAA
>LZPO01018374.1:13472-32228 GCA_001675575.1 Neotoma lepida | reverse complement strand
AGACTTCAGGTTTAGAGCCCAGGTAACAATTGAAATGAAAGAGCCCAGTGCTCTTGATCTTCCCTTAATTGCCTCAGCTTCTTGGGACTGAAAAACAAAAGCTTATTCTCATTGCAGGCCACTAAAGAATTTGAGAAAGAAAATAACCTGTACCTACAGAGATACCTTGAGATTTTCTGGGCCAACAAGATGGTGAAAGCACCAAGTTTCAAGATGTTAGCTTGATCCTGGAACATACATAGTGGAAGGAGGGTGAATGTTTCTTTAAGGTTCTATAATTTTGTGGACTTGGGGTCAGCTCACAAGAGACTCAGANTACCACTAATATGCTGTTGTAAATATTCTTTTTCCAGACTCATTTACTGGCCTATGAAAGTCTTGTCAATTTTTCTAAAATTTATCAATATGTCAGAAATAAGATATAGTAAAAGTTGAAATGATTTTTATAAATTCTTTTTTCCTAAAATTTGACTTTGCGTAGGCTGATTTTCTATTTCATTTTCTGGAGCTGATATTAATTTGTATGGCTGCAAATTAATGAAATACTTAGAGTAGACATCCCACAGCCTTTCCTACACACAAGCTTCACTCCTCTTTTGGATGCTGCTTCTTTATTTTAAGCAGTCTGGTGGACAATGATGGTTACCCCTCTAGAGATTTACAGGTTATAGTTCAGTTCCTTAGGGATACCTCATTAATCTTNATTTCAAGAGATTTATTTCTATAATTTTTATATTGTGTGTGCATGCATGTAAATATGTGCACATAAATGCAGGTGCCCCTGATGGCCAAAGGTGTTGGATTTCCCCTGAAGTTGGAGTTATAGATGGCTGTGAACCCAAGAACTGAACTCCAGAATAGCTGTACATGCCACCACTGAGCAATCTCTCCTGGCCTATATATTTGTTGCGTTTGTTTGTTCAGTTATGGGACAGAGTCTTACTGTATAGACTTGATCGGCCTGAAACTCTCTATGTAGAACAGGTTGTCCTTGAACTCTGCTTNGATCAACTAGCCTCTGCCTCCTGAGTGCTGGGGTCAAAGATGTGCCTCACTACACCCCCTTGAGGAAGGAATACCATTGACAATGAAAGTTTGGTGACAGATTTGGAAATTGCTACTTTGTTTACAGATGAAGGGGAAAAAATTAAACTCAAGGTTCAATCTACTTTCGTATTGCATCTATATCCAACCAGATCTTTTCATTTCTACTGCCACATCTACTATGACAGCTCTGAGAGTCTTCTAAGAAGTTCCCATACTTTTGTGAGTCCCACCCTATGCCTGTTCCCAGGCAGCAATAACTTTGTATGATTTATATTAAATTGCTTCTCTACTCTAATCCCTCCTTTACTGCTTGATTTCACTGTGTATAAATGTCCAATTTCTACAGCTACCTACAAAAAAAAATCCTAAAGGATTTTCCACAATTATGGCTACCATCTTCCCCTTCCTTCCCCTGTTCCTGGTAGCTCTCTGGCTTCATTCTTTTCCCTCCTTTTCTTACTTATTCTGATTCAGCCCCATCTGCCTCCTGGCTGTTTCTCAAAATTGCCTAACACCTTTCCCCTTCAGGTAATTTACACTGTCACTGCATGTTATCCCTAAAACAGCCACATAGTTGCCTCATTGTTCCTTCAAAGATCTGATCTAATATCACCTTCTTAATGAAAGCTTTGCCAGCAAAATTTTTCTCCTTATATCAATGCACCTGTTAGAGACTTCCCTTGTGTTCCCTAAGATCTCAGCCCCTGATGTTTATAGGCCTGTGTTATCTCTTCTCTCCAGTGTGAGAGTGTACCGTGAACCAGCTTAACACAGAAAAGAGGATAGGTAGCCACTCTTCTATCATAGTACATCAGGGGTCTATCCTGTCATCAGATGCAGTTCTGAAACATTCCCATTGCTGACTTTGACGAAGCTAGCTGTCATAAATGACAAACATGAAATGAACATAGCTCTACTGACAACCTGAGGACACTGGATGAAGATGCTTCCAGTTTAGGATCCAGATGAGAATGCAGCCTTGGTGAACACCAAAACTGCAACCTGAGTGACTTGAAGTGGAGAGCTTAATTAACATGATCCAGCAACACCGTGATACTCAATAAGTATTAAACTTTGTGGTCATATGTTGTACAATTTATAAAATGAATACTGCATCTCTAGCACTCCAAGAATCTCATGCTCACTGTCCNTGATATACATTCCTGTCTATATGCTTCACAAACTTTTAGTATACTACAAACTTACTTGTTTATTTAATGAACTTCCCATATGCAAGTTCAGAGTATGATTTTTGTCTCCATGATTAGTAAAACACCAGGCACATAGAATATTCAATAGATTTTTTAAATGATGTTATCCACCATATTTTACAATTTAATGTTAGAATTTAATTGATCATCATTTCATACACACAAATGAAAACACAACGACCGCATAGGTCAACTCTGCCAAAGATTTTTATTTCACACAAATGCATGTTGGGTTGAGCTTTTCCCTATCAATCAATAGTCCAGGCCTGATATAGCTGAAGCTTAAAATAAAATCCATAAAAACTGCTGTAGTCTTGCAATAAAAGACCTGATAATGAGAACATTCACACAGAAATTATTTTACAGCATACATATGCAGACACTTATTTAGAGAATGTTCAAATTAAGGCTAAGTAGATGCATATCTCTAGAAAATAATATAATTTTATCTCTGCTAGAAGCTGTGGTTATGAAGATGTGCAAAGTTGATTTCTTCTCCATGATTTTGTAATTGGTTGTTGATTTAAAACACACACGCACACACACACACACACAGACACACACACAGACACACACACACACACACATTAATGTTCTTTATTGAAACAACTGAAAAAGAGCACTTCTGTTTTTGAGTAGAGAAATTAATAGTTGATTTTGAGGATTAGATCTCCAGAATCCATTTGTAGACTGGATGGGCATGATGGCCCACCTGTAACTGCAGCTTCAGAAGGCAGAGACAATGGATCTTCAGGGAAAGCTGGCTAGTAAGACTAGCCTTATCAGTGAGCTATGGGCTTGACTGAGAAATCCTGACTCAAAGAATATGGTAGAAGAGTAATTGAGATTTATTCCTAGCATCAAACCATCTTATTTACCTTCAATGACACAATATTGTTGGAGGCAGCTTTCTAATTACTGTTAAATTTGCCAGAATTATTTGATAAGCCATATGGGTGATCAGATAGTTAATTTTATGTACCAACTTGTCTAGATCATGGAATATCTGGATATCTGGCTAAATTTTATCCCATGTAGATAGCATAATATGCTGTTACAGGATAATGTGCTATTGTTATTCTCATGGCATGATTAAGATCTGTGGGGTTTTATAGGTGGGACAATGCAAGAGTATCTCTCAATGATATTGCCTTTAGATGAGAGCTCACTATACTTATAAATGTCTGAAATTTTCAGGGTGGTCTACAGTAGTTTCCAAAACATTAGTACATGAATTGATTAGACTGAGTAAACCTCAGTGAGGATACTACCTTCTCTGAGTGGGTGGCTATTATATAATCTACCATACGTCTTAACAGAAATGAGTAGAGAAAATCAACTCTCTCTCTACCTGCCTGACTGAGCTATGGTTATGGTCCTCTACCCTCTGACTGGTGGCTTTTAGCCCTTTCTAGAAGTATTGTTGGCTCTTGCAGATCTCTAGCTTATGGACAGAACATTGTGGGAAATTTCAGTCACCTGTGTAAGCCAGTCTCTCCATATTTAGATCTAGAGCTGCTATGTGCGCTGTAAGTTGTCTTCTATGGAGAATTCTGAATAACACAGATGATTTTTCTCTTAAGATTAAATGTAACATTTTCTTCAGTGGTTTGAACTATTTTTTCCCTACAGTAGACCACCCTGAAAATTTCAGGCATTTATAAATATAACATGCTATATCCTAAAGACAACATATCTTTATGAGAGATATTCTTGCATTGCCCAACCCATAAAAATCTTCAAAGATATTAACCTTTATGTGAGCAGCACATTACACCCAATTTGAGATCCATAGAACATCTTCTACTATGTACACTACGCTGAGAGTTATTTGTACACCAGGTAACCAAAAAGTTTAATATATGTTCAGGTAGTCAGGGAAATTCTTAGTTGAGAGTATCTATTTTAAAAATACTGAGCACCTAGAAGGCATNAAAACCTAGGCAAAGCTTTCTGAAGACAAGGATGAGCAGAGCAAACCTGTCTTTGAAAGAAGATACTAGAAGGGGAGACAAACCCTTTTTATAAGATGTGGTTAATGTCTTTGAAATAAACCCAGGGAATTATGGGAACACAAATGAAGACCCTTTTGATTAAACAATTACATAAGTTACCTGCTATAAAATTAGCTAATACGTATCATTTTCAGTGTAATTGTTAATAATTTCTCTTTCACTCTCAATATTAACATAGTCAGGACAATAAACAACATGATTGAACTGCCTAAAACACTGGAGTGAAGCCGGTGGGCTGGGAAGGAGGCTTAAGGAAGGAAGACTGTCTCAGATCTCCTCATTGTGGGGTCACAAATGTGTTACTACAGTGCAGTGTTAGAATGCAGTGTGCGTCGCAGGCTCTTCTGACATGAAGTAATAGATTTATTCAGTAGTGAGATCATAAAGTCCTTTGCTGGGAAGTTTGGACACACACACACACACACACACACACAAAATCTTACATGTAATGAAAACCTTTGAAAGCAAAGCTTCAAAGACCCAATATACATTTTAGAAAAAGCACTGTGGCAAGTATGGATTTAAGACAGAGACACCCATTCTGAGATTACAATAAATTTTTAGGTGGTATAGCTAGAAACACATTTTATTAAGAAGACTTGTAGGGATTCNCAGACTTGGCAGGCAAAGTGGAAAACAAACCTCAGAAAACAACAGAAAAAAGAGCAGATACATAGCTGCAGTCACAAAGTCACATACAAAATGCAACTCTAGGGGTGGTCTAGTGATGATGACACTTCCTTCTTTTTTTTCTTTCTTTTTTATTAGTCAAAGTCTCTGTAGCTCAAGTTAGCCTAGAACTCAATGGATAGCCCAGGCTGGCCTAGAACTCACTGGATAGACCAGGCTGGCCTAGAACTCACTGGATAGACTGGGCTGGCCTCCAACTCAAGCTTATCCTCTTGCCTCAGCCTCCTCAGAGCTGGAATTGTGAGTGTGAACCAGCACACTAGCCAGGACACTATTTACTACACTAATCACCAGAATCTGTGAGTTCCACTCTTGTCATACCTAGATTCAGAAAGGGAGAGTAATAAAAGAGATCTCTTGATAGAGTGGACCATTAAGGGGTTAGGGAGAAAGCTGGTGTCAGCCTAATGCCCAGAAAATCACAAAGATGACCCCAGCTTATACTCCTAGCAATAGTGGAGAAGGTCCCTGAACTGGCCTCCCTGTAATCAGATTGATGACTACCCTAATTGTCATCATAGAACCTTCATCCAGTAACTGATGGAAGTAAATGCAGAGATTCACAGCCAAGCACTGGGCTGAGCTCTGGGAATCCAGTTGAAGAGAGGGTGGAGGGATTATATGAGGAAGGAGGGTCAAGATCATGATGGGAAAACCCACAGAGACAGCTGACCTGAGTTTGTGGGAGCTCATGGACAGCTAGGGAGGTAGGGGGAGAGGATGGGAGGAGAGAAGGAACACTGTGGTTGGTATGTAAAAGAAAAAGAAAAAAGATTAAAATAATTTCATCAGGAAATAAGCCTTTCATCTATCAAAGTGAGAACAGAAATAAAGATGGGTATGTGAGAAAATATGAGATACTTTGGAAATACACTCAACGGGGGTTGGATACCACATGGACAAATAGGTGATTTTAAATGGTGATGATTGTCTTCCAGGTTCCATCAGCAACCAGCAGGTGCATATTTACTATAGTGGCCAACACATAAAGAGTGGTATACTTACTATGCTGGTGGGAAAGCATTACAGAAAGCATGATGGATGACTATGATGTGTACTTTAAAGTACCCTTCAGGCACAGTGCTTGGAAGGGTGGACCTTGAGCCAGATTATAATTTCTCTGAATAAAAAGAAAATTGCATCTACCTTGTGCCACAGTNTGACTCAATGCCAAACCTGTTACATAAACCTGGTTTTGAACACAACTCAGCTGGAACTCAACTTAGCTGGAAAAACTAAGCAAAGTGTCCCATAATTTCTTCCCTGAAATTGAGGATACAGAAAAATACAGTTCACTGAATGAATAATTGTGAAGAATAAATTTATAGAATATAAGAATATACTTTGTTAACAATAAACTGTCTAAAAACCTCTGAAACCAGTATTGTTCCTGTATTAGCCTGGGTTTTCAGGAAATAGAAATGATAGTATGGATAGACAGACAGAGTAGTGAATTATGGGGAGGGAGGAAGGGAAGAAGGGAGAGAGGGGAGAAATACTTAGATTTGNAATTATGCAAACAGAAGAGCCATGATATTCTGTTTCCATATAAACTTAGAGACTTTTTCCCCGTTTTTGAGAATGTTACTGGAACTTTTGTTAACCTGCTACCTTTGGTAGTATGACCATTTTAACAATATTAGCTTTGCCAATTCATAAACATAAGAATCATTTGCATTTTGAGTNGCTTCTGAAATTTCTTTCTCCCATACATTGCAGTTTTTATTGTAGAAATATATAGCATCTTAAGTTCATACTTAGGTTTTTTTTTTTTCCTGACACTATTGAAAATGGGCTTTATTCTCTGATTTCATTTTCAGCAGGCACGTTCATTGTTTGTAAAGAGAAAATCTGTTGATCTTTGTACAATAACTTTTGTATACTCCTACTTTGCTGAAATTTATCATCAGTTCTAAAAGTCTCCTTGTAGGTTCTCTGAGTCCCCTAAGTAGAGGATCATATCATTTGCATACAAATGATGTTTATCCCTTCTTTTCCTATCTGTGCCACTTTATTTATTTCCCTTGTTTTATTGGTGTGGGTAAGATTTCAAGCCCTATAATAAATAGGATTGGTAGTAGTGGATTCCCTTATGCTTTTGCAGATTTGGGATGAACTGCTTTTACTTCTTCCTTATTTAGTATTATGTTGGCTGTAGGTTGTGTGTGTGTGTGTGTGTGTGTGTGTGTGTGTGTATTTTCACATGTGTAATATCATTATGTTGAGATGTAATCCTCCATTACTTTTCATAAATGTTTGGTGATTTTATTTTTCTGCCCCAGTTGATGATTATGTGATTTTTTTTTAATTTTCTCCATATGTTNTACTTCATTGATACATATGCATTAAAAAAGCAATCTTTTGGAAGTATCACAATATCTGACTCCAAGCTACACTAAAGCGAGCCATAGACACAGCAATAGTAAGTATTGTCACAAAACAGTATTATAAACTAAGGAAACAGATAGAAGTTCCAGAAATAAACTCATGCGTATATATCTGATTCTTGACAAAAGCATCAAAAGCATATACTGGAAAAAATAAAATCTCTTTATTAAGTAATCCTGGGGAAACTGTGTATCCACATACAAGACTGAAACTAGATCTTGGCCTCTCAACCTGCACAAAACTCAATTCAAAATGAACCAGAGATCTGAAAATTTGAAACTATTCCAGGAACATAGAGGAAATTTTTCAAGATGCAAGTACAGGCAATGACTATAAATAAGACCAAGTAGCCTTGTGAATAGCATCAATAATTATACAAATGAGATTGTATCAAATTTAAAAGTTTCTATATACCTAAAGGGACGTTGAGATTCCATCTCACTCAAGTCAAATACACTACTGGGGAAGAAAACAATAAACAATAAATATTGTAAGGACGCAGGAGCAAAGAAATTCTGTATGCTAATGGTGGGAATGTAAACTAGCTTAACCACTATGAAATTCAATANGGAAGTTCCTCAAAAAATTCAAAATAGAGCTTCTGTAGGATCCAGATATACAAGTTTTTGGGTTATGTATCCAAAAGAATCAAGTCAGGCTACTACGGAGATACCTGAAAACCTATCTTTGTTTGTTTATTGGTGCTTTATTCACTTAGTTATGAAATCAACAGGTTTCTCTCAAAACATGACTAAATAAAGAAAATATCATACATGCACATAGAGAGAGAGAGAGAGAGAGAGAGAGAGAGAGAGAGATTTCTTTTAGTCATAAAAATTAGAACTATATAATTTATAGAAAATCTATGGAACTGAATAATGTCATTTTTGGTGAAATACACCAGTTTCACAAATTATGAGGTTGGAATGTGAAATGTCCCTTATGGATTCATGAGTTTGAACACTTGGTCTCCTACTGGTAGCAATATTTGGAAAAAACTGCAGAACCTTCACAAGAAGGAGAATATTTTGGAGGCAGTGGGTTACCAGGGCTAGGCCTTGTGGTTTTATAGCCCAACCCCACTTTCTGTTCAGTCCCTTATTGCTGACTGCAGATGCAATGGGACCAGTCACCTCCTTGCAGCCTGCTTTCACCACCACGAGATACTGTATCCCCTTTGATTATAAGCCAAAAGTAAGCCTTCCATCCCATAAGTTGCTTCTTGTCAGAAATTAGTCACAGCAACTAGAAAATACAAGGACACATGTTTCCTCCCATGTGTGAAATCAAAAGAGAAGTACAAAGGATATGGAAGTAAAAGGGAGTCTTTGGGGGATGTTGGCATGAAACCCCTTACTTTGAACAATTAAGACTGTTAACCCAAGGAAATGGAGTAAACATTTTCCTTGATTCTTGAAAGAAATCTGAGTTGAGTAAAGATTTCAAGTCATTTAATTTAATCATAGGAAAACAATGAAAAGCTGAATGATCATTAGTCTGCACTCCCTAAAGAGATAAATTCATGTAAGAACTGTCTGTTAAGAGGTTTTTGCTCATACTGGGTTGCCTGGTCCAGCCTTTATATGAGGGGAGGTGCCTAGTATTACTGCAACTTGATATATCATGTTTGGTTGATATCCATGGGAGGCTTGCCTTTTTCTGAAGAGAAACAGAGTGGATGGGGTGAGGGTGGGAGGGATGAAGGGGAGGTGGGGGACAGAATGAGAGGAGAGGAGGGAGGGGAAACTTCTATCTGGATGTATAAAACAAATTAAACTTAACACACATTACACTACTGAAAAAAGTAAAAGAATTATCTACTAACATTTAAAGGAAAACTCAGGGGGTATTAGAAGAAGAACCAGACATTTGTGTAGTTCTACTCTAGCTACCTCAAAATTACATTCCAGACGAATGAGGAGAACTTTGACTATTCAATGAAGGCATCAGGTGTTCCTCATCCCTGTCCTGGGTGCTATCTTATCGTCCTTAGTAGTGAAGCAAGCATAGGGTAAGTATCCCCTGATGGGGCAGAATATGCCACTAGGATATGTTCTCAACAAACTTCAGTTTGAATCCATCAAGCATTTATACCACTTCTACATTTGCAACCTGCAAGAAATATAAGGCTGAAACAGGAAGTTAAAATGATCAGGAGGAAGCAACGAGACCTATGCTGCTCAATGCAGGAGCCAATAGCCACATGTGCTGACCACTGTTGAATTGCTCACTGACATTAGATATATTTCACAAACTCAATAACCAGGGATCTAGTGGATACTGTTTAACTTAGATATTGAATCTTCCCTAGCCAAAAAACCAAACATGTACTTAGATGGCCCTTAAAAAGAAAACAGAATACCTTTTTAAAGTCTTCTGCTGGATAGATCTATTCAACAAACCATTTTTTGGAGGGGGGCTGGGGTGCAGGAAGAAAAATATTGTATTACATTATAAAACTTCAAATGACATAACAAACACTGCATATGGTTTACTTTTAAAATGCTTTCAGAAATGAAAGAGTTAGGAAAGAATTTGGAAAAATTTAAATGAATTTNAAGAAATAGAATTTAGCTTAGAAAGGTAAATTGTCATAATGATCATCTGCAGTTAGTGGGGATATTATATATTGTGTCTTTCTTCCCTATCTGGAGTTGTGCGCATGTGCATGCATTCACGTGTGTGTGTGTGTGTGTGTGTGTGTGTGTGTGTGTGTGTGTGTGTGTGTGTGTGTGTATGAAGTCGATTCACTGATTTCATCATTTAAGTCCCAGGGATCAAACTCAGGTTGTCAGGCAAGTGCCTTTTGCATACTGAGGCAGCACACTAGTCCTGTTGCTTTGTTTTTGTTTTAATTTTACAAATATTTCTTAATCATTCTGTCTACATTTTAAAAGCAGTCTTAAGTTCACACAGAACTGGGGAAGAAGTTTCAATTTTTCATAACCTTCCTAGCACCTCTCATGGATAGCCTCCCCTTTATCCACACTTGAACCAACAGGACATCTGTTTCAAATGATGAGCATATAGTGACACACCATGATGACTCCATGTTCACAGTGTACAGTAGGGTATACTCAATGTTGCATATGCACAGTCTTGAACAAATACATACTGACGTGTACTCACCATTTAGGAACATACAGAATTGTCACAGTGCCCTGAAAGTCCTCTTTGGTATACCCTTTCATCACTCCCTCCTAACTCCTTGAAACTATTGATAGTTGTATGTACCTTGTAGCTTTTCTAGAATATGCTATTTCTAGAATAAATTATATTATAGCATTTAGCTTCTTTCCCTTCACAATGTACATTTAAGTTCCTACATTCCTTTTATGTCTTGAACCTCAGTTCTGTAGCCCTGTCTAGATGCACCATAGCTTTCTTAGCAATTCACTTACTGAAGGATATCTTGCTTACTTGAAATTTCTGGCTACCATGAATGAAGAANCCTCTATAAACATCTGTGTGCAGGTCTTTGTACAGACATAAGTTTCCCTGTCCTTGGAGAAAAGGCGACAGTGTCCGATTGTTGGATCATTCTGTAAGAGTAACTTTAGTTTTCTATGAAAACTCTGAGCCTCCATCCTGCATTGCTTCACCACTCTGAAGGAAGGAATGAAACTTGTTGCTTCAGATCTTAGCCTTCAGTATTTTCACCATTTGGAACTCTGGCATTCTAAGAGACAGGTAGTGGCAGCTACCTGTTGTCTGCATTTTTATTAGTTGGCTTTATATGCAGCAACTTTTTATATACTTACTTGATGGGTATCTTTGGCAAGGTCATTTCTTTTTAAAGATATGATTGTTCACCTGCCAAAAAATAGCTTTCAGTGGCTGCTTTTGACATAGATTGCCCCATATCACATCATTTGTAGCCAAGGGGAGGAATGCGTTGGGAAGCTTCCAGGCATTCAGGTCCAAAACACATGGCAGGGCAGAGATAGAAAACCTGAAATATGTGTCCAAATAAGGTGAGTTTTCAGTAACTATTATTTTTTAAAAAAATCCAGGTTAAGGATAAAAGAGTTACAAATTGACGGTAAATAATCAAAGCTCAACAAGAGAATAAAGGGCATTAGAGGTGGATCATGTTTACCTCTAGAGGAAGTAAGACAATGCTTTCATTTTGCTTAGTACTCCTGTTTTTCTGGCACATCTGTATCCACACAGAGACAGACCCAACCAGTGATCTAATTCCAGAGACCTTCCTTTTTCTCCATTTTGAATTTAAACTCTGAATTTTTTTTAACAGAAATGTTTCCTCCAGTGAGAATTTTTTAAATGAGTTTATACTCCTCTCCTCATCCTGTATATTTAGACACCATGGAATTTGAGGAAATGACTTCCTGGCATTGCTGCTGCCATGCTCCCATTTTGTTCAATCATCCCACCTGCAACATGTACACATAGTCATCACCAGTTCTCACCAAGTCTATTTTAATGACGCAGATCACCAGACCTTCTCTAATATACCACGCTCTTCCTAGGCAGGGTGACACATCTCTGGTACTAGCACTTGGACCTCAGGAGTGTCTTGAATTTGAGGTCAGCTTGGCTTACATAACAAGATCCTATCTCAANAAGAAAAAAAAGACTCAATTCTGTCACTTCAAATCAATTGCTATATGACACACCCTTATCTTTGTATTCAAAACTGCTTGTCCTTCTTTCTTTCTATGATCAATTTGATCACACTGGGGACATGTTAGTGACTTTTCACATTGTTGTCACCAAATATCTGAAAAGAAGCAATTTAAGGGACAAAGGATTTATTTTGCCCCACAGTTCAATGTATACAGTCCATTATGTTAGGGGAGGCATGATGGCAGTGCCAGCCTTATCCTTGGTGGCAGGAGTCTGTTTGCTTACCTGGGTAGATCAAAAGGCAGAAAAAGTAATGCGGGGAATTCTGTTTATGTTCTTTTTTTCCATTTTTACTACTCACTCTGAGACCCTGACCCATGACAAGGTACTGCCCATGTTTGGGGTAAATCGGGAAACACCTTCACGGGCACATCAAAGATGTGACCCACTAATGCCCTATAAATGTCAATTCAATCAAGTTGACAATCAAAATTTACCAACCTCAGTCCACTCCTTTTCAACTTGACACCCAAACACATGACTTTTAAAACATAATATTCCACCTCTTGTTCTCAGAGGCTGGCACANGATCATCTCACAGTATAAAATGCATTTAGTTCCTCTCCAAGAGTCACCTAAGTCTCAACAGCTATAACATTCGACAGAAGTCTAAGCTGATTCAAAGTCTTTTCTGAGATTGAAGGTAATCTCTGAACTATGATCCCCTATAACAATCAAAGCTCAGGTTATGTACTTCCAATATACTATGGCAAATGGAAAATGTCCTGGCCCTTAAAGTTGGTATAGGGGTATTGTAAGAATAAGTTTAGTTTTCTATGAAAATTCAGNCTCCAGCCTACATTGTTTCACCACTCTGAAGGAAGGAATTAAACTTGTTGCTTCAGATCTAAGACTTCAGTACTTTTACCATTTGGGACTCTGACATTCTAAGAGACAGGTAGTGGCAGCTACCTGTTATCCTTGTCCTTAAAGGACAAGGTTCTTAAATGTCCTGGTCCTTAAAGTTGGTATAGAGGCATACCAAAGAACTGTCAGACAGGAATGAAACTAAACATCAGCAAAAAAAAACACTATACCTTGAAACTACATGTCAGGCATCTGGAAGTCATGATAGACCTGTATTCCAACTGGCTTGGGGGAATCTTGCTCCTCCAGCTCTNTTGCCTGTAACATACATGGCCTCTCTCTTGAGCCTGCTCCACCCAGTGTCTGAAGATGTCTTTAGCAAATGTTCCCACATTTCTGGACTCTGTAACATAACCACATCTTCATTAAAATGTAAGCTTCAACTGAATAGCTTCATTTATAGCCCNCTCAGGAGCTCTGTACAGAAAACACAAAGTTGCCATTACTGCATGGCTTTAGCAGCTTTCCAGAACTTTGATGCAAGCCTCTATGACCCCTTCAGTCAGATAGTCTTTGTGTTTGCAAAATCAATACTTTCATTGGTAATGCCTAGTTCTGCTATCAGACTCAACATGTAATTTATCCCTGAAGACCATAGCTACCTATTTCTTTATTTATTTTGCCAGTTGTGTTTGGTTCTATCCTAGGTCTCTGGGCTATCCAGTCTCTGACTCCTGGGCATCAAAGAAGTATAGGACATGGGCTCCCTCTCATGGTGTGTGCCTCAAGTTACACAAACATTGCTTGGCCACTCCCACAGTTCTGTGCCATCACTGCCCCAGCACATCTTGTAAGGCAGGACAGATTGTAGGTCGAGCGTTTTGTGGCTGGGTTGTGTCCAGGCTTCTTTATCCATAGCATACATAGTACCTTCCCATGCCAAGGAGACTAAAACATAAGGGTGAAGGCTCCATGCAGGCACCAACTCGACTTGTATGTTCAACGAACTGTGTGGATGTTGTACTCTGCAATGGGGCCCCGCTGTCAGATTTGGAGAGCAATCCTCTATCCTAGCATTAGCCTGGGCTTTTTGAGGATCTCCTTGGCCAACCATGCAAACAAATGAAATCTCAGCCTACCACTGGAAGCCTTGCCTAGCTACAAATGATAGCCAGTTCATAGTTCATATCCTCCATTACTAGGAGTCCTCACTAGGGTTCCTCATAGATTCCAGGAAGTTTCCACTGCACTGATTCCTTACTACCACCTGCCAAATGCCCCCCAATTCCAGCTGTCTCTCCCTGCAATCTACTCTCCTTCCATTACCCCTATACCTGATCCCTCCCACTCCCATCCCCACCTGCTCCAAGTCCACCTGCAAAATCTATTCTATTTCTACATCCCAGGAAGATCCATTTGTCTCTGTAACTAGCCTCTCTGAGTCTGAGGATTGCAGATTGATTATCATTTACTTAACAGCTATTCTCCACTTAGAAAGAAGTGAATACATAGCACAATTGTCTTTCTGTGTCTGGGATATCTCTCTCAGGGTGAGTTTTTTCTGGTTACATCTATTTGTCTGCACATTTCATGATACCATTTTTTTAAAAAATCGCTGAGTGGCTGAGTAATGCTTCATTGTACAAACATAACATTTTTTTGGTCCATTCTTCAGTAGAAGGACATCAAGGTTGCTTTCAGTTTCTGGTTATTATGAATAAAGCCTCATTGAACACAGTTAAGTAAAGTATCCTTGTGGTAGAATGGATTGTCCTTTGGGTATATACCTAAGAGTGGTATAGGTGGGTGTTGAGGTAAATTGATTCCCAATTTTCTGCAAAACTGCCATATTTATTTCCATAGTGGCTGTGTAAATTTTCACTCTCACCAGCAATAGAGGAATGTTCCTCTTGCTCCACGTCCTTACCAGCATGTACTGTCATTTGTATTATTGATCTTAGCCATTCTGACAGGTGTAAGATGAAATCTCAAAGTAGCTTTGATTTGCATTTCTATGATGGCTAAGCATGCTTTACATTTCTTTTAAGTGTTTCTCAGCCAATTGAATTTACTCTATCGAGAATTCTAGTTTAGATTTGTACCCCATTTTTTAAATTGGGATTTTTGTTTTTGTTTTTAACATGTAGTTACTTGAGTTCTTTATATATTGTGGAAATTAGCCATCTATTGGGTGTGTAGTTGATGAAAATCTTTTCTCATTCTGTAAGCTGCTGCTTTGTCTGAATGACCATTTCCTTTGCTGTACAGAAGCCTTTTCAGCTTCATGAGGTCCTATTTATTAATTGTTGATCTTAGTGCCTCTGTGCTATTAGTGTTCTGTTCAGAAAGTCTTTTCTTATGCCAATGAGTTCAAGGCTATTCCCCACATTCTATTCTATCGGGTTCAGTTTACCTGATTTTATGTTGAGGCCTTTGATACATTTAGAGTTAATTTTTGTGCAGTGTGATAAGTATGAATCTATTTGGATTCCTCTATATGCAGCTATCCAGTTGGACCAGCACCATTTGTGGAAGATACTGTCTTTTTTCCAGTGTGTATTTCTGGCTTTCTTACCAAAACTTTGATGTCCATTGATGTGTGGATTTATGTCTGGGTCTTCAATACAATTCCATCAAAGGATGGGTCTGCTTTGATGCCAATATCATGCTGTTTTGTTACTTTAGTTCTGTATTAAAACTTGAAATTAGGGATGGTGGTACCTCCAGCAGGTATTTTATTTTTCAGGTTTTAGCTATTCTATTTTTGTTTGTTTTTCTCTGTTTGTGTGTTGTGTTTCCATATGAATCTGGAAATTGTTATTTCAAGATCNTAAAGAATTTTGCTGAAACTTTGAAGGGGATTGCATTGAATCTGTAGATTGTTTTTGGTTGGATGGCCATTTTTACTATGCTAACCCTACTGATCTATGAGCCCAGGAGATTTTTCCATTTTCTGATATTTTCTTACATTTCTTTCTTCAGTGTCTTAAAGTTTTTAATCATACAAGTCTTCCACTTGCTTGATTAGAGTTACCCCAAGATATTTTATAATTTTAAAGCTTTTTTTCTTCTTTTATAGCTAGTTGGGGCTGCGTCTTCCTTCATTATTTGGAGAATTCAGTTAGATTGCCTTCATATATGTATATATATGAAGACATGTATATATATATATATATATACACACATACATATATATCTTCAGAAGCTTCTAGTGTATTGCTTCCATACTGCCCCTCAAATGACAAGTAATTTTAGTTGTTTTTCTCCATACTTCTTCTTTCACCCCCTCTCCCTCGCCCCTACCCCTTCATCCACCTGTTCCTTTTCTGCTCCCTCATCCATTTATAACTATGTATCTATTTCCCTTTTTCCTAAGATCTATCTCTCCCCCATCATCCCTTACCCTATCCCTAACCTCTGGGTTTCTATGGATTATAGCTTAGTTATCATTGACTTAAGAGCTAGTATCCACTTATAAGCAAATACATACCATATTTGCATTTCTGGTTCTAGGTTACCTCATTAAGGATGATTTTTTTTCTAGTTCCATCTATTTACTTGCAAATTTCATGATTTTTTTTTCTTTTAACTGCTGAATATTTCTCCATTATATAAATGTACCACATTTTCTTTATCCATTCTTTTGTTGAGGGACATCTAGGTTGTTGATCTTAGTTCCTGTGCTAATGGTATTCTTTTCAGAAATTCTTTTCCTATGCCAATGAGTTCACAGCTATTCCCCACTTTAGGCTATAGTGAAAGGTATTGTTTCCCTGATTTCTTTCAAAGTCCATTTGTTATTTGTACACAGGAGGGTTACTGATTTTTGTATCCAGATGCTTTGCTGAAAGTATTTATTAACTGTAGTAGTTTCCCAGTGGAATATTTAGGATCACTTATATCATCTATCATATCCTCTGCTAATAAAGATACTTTGACATTTTCTTTTCCAATTTGCAGCCCCTTGAACTCCTTCAGTTATCTTATTTTTCTAGCTAAGATTTTAAGTACAATATTGAATAGGTATGGAGAGAGTGGACAACCTTGTCTTGTTCCTTGTTCTTGTAGTTATAGTGAAACTGCTTTGAGTTTTACTTCATTTAAGTTGATGTTGGCTATGAGCTTGCAGTAAACTGCATTTATTGTGTGAGGTATGTCCCTAGTACCTCTAATTCTGGAGAACTTTTATCTTGAAGGGGTTTTGGATTTTGTCAAAGACCTTTTCTGCATCTAATGAGATGGTAATGTGATTTTTGCCTTTCAATTTCTTTAGATAGTGGATTATAATTATGGATTTATATATGTTGAATCATCCCTGAGTCTGTGAGCTGAAGACTGCTTGATCATGGTGGATGATCTTTTTGATATGTTCTTGGATTTAACTTGCATTATTTTTATTGAGAATTTTTGAATCTACATTCATGAGGAAAATTTGTCTGTAATTCTCTTTCTTTGTTGGGTCTTTAAGTGGTTTGGGCATGATGGTAATGGCACCCTCATAAAATGAATTGAGCAATGTTCTTCTGTTTCCACTCTGTGGAATAACTTGAGGAATATTTGCATTAACTCTTCTTTGAAAGTCTGGTAGAATTCTGTGCTAAAATTATTTGCCTTTGAGCTTTTTTGCTTGGAAGACTTTTAATTATGGCTTCTATTTCACTGGGGGCTATGGATTGGTTTAAATTTCTCATCCAATCTTGATTTAACTTTTGTAAGTGGTATATATCAAGAACATTATCTATTTCATTTAGGTTCTCCAATTTGATGGAGTACAGGTTTTTAAAGTATGTCCTTGTGATTCTCTGGGTTTCCTTGGTGTCTGTTGTTATGTCCTACTTATTCATTTCACATTTTGTTAATTTGGATATTCTCCTCTCCCCATTTTAGTCAGTTTAGATAAGGGTTTGTCTGTCGTGTTGATTTTCTCAAAGCAGCAACTCTGTTTCATTGATTCTTTGTTTTATTCTCTTTGTTTCTATTTTATTGATTTCAGTCATGAGTTTAATTATATTTTGCCCTTTACTCTTTTGAGGTATGATTGTTTTTCTTTTTGTTCTAGAGCTTACAGGTATGCTGTTAAATTGCTAGTATGAGATATCTCCTTTTTTTTTAAATTTCAGCACTTAATGTTATGAATGTGTCTCTNAGCACTTCTTTTATTGTGTTCTGTAAGTTTGGATATACTATGTGTTCATTTTCATTCAGTTCTGAAGTCTTCAATTTNTTTGTTAATTTCTGTCTTGATCCATTTTTCAATCAGTAGTGAGTTGTTCATTTTCCATTAGTTTATGTGTGTTTATAAACTTCCTGTTGTTTCTGTTGTTGTTGATATCCACCTTTAATCTATAGTTGTCAGTTAGGATGCAGGGTGCTATTTCAATTTTCTTATGTATGTTGAGACATTTTTGTGTCCATGTATGTAGTCAATTTTGGAGAAAGTTCCATGAGGTGCTGAGAAGAAAGTATATTCTTTTATGTTTAAGTGAAATGTTCTATAAATATTTATTGATTTATATCGTCAGTTAGCACGAGAATTTTCTGTTTATTTTTTGACTGGATGATCTGTCTATTGACAGAAGCATGACATTGAAGTCTCCTACCCGTCTGTGGTGGGCAAATATGTGATTTAAACTGTAATGGTGATTCTTTTGTGAACTAGGATGTCCTTATTGGGGGGTCACAGATGTTAAGAATTGCAATATCCTTTGATGCATATGTAGTGTCTCTATTTCTTCTGATTAGTCTTGGTTTGAAGTCCATTTTGTCAGATATTAAAATGATTACACCATCTTGCTTCGTAGGTCCATTTGCTTGGAATATTCTTTTCCATTGTTTTACTCAGAGGTGATATGTATCCTTGATGTTACAGTGTGTTTCTTGAATACAGCAGAAAGATAGATCTTACTTTCACATCCATTCTTGTAGTTCTTGTCTTTTTATTGGAGAATTGT
>LZPO01018374.1:0-13360 GCA_001675575.1 Neotoma lepida | reverse complement strand
TGCTTCCCTTATTTGGTTTTCTGGTCTGGCATTATTTCTTCCTTGTGTCTTCATGGTTGTTGTAAACCTCTTTAGAATGGAGTTTTCCTTCTAGTGCTTTCTGTAAGGCTGGATTTGTAGACAGATAGTACTTAAATTTGAATTTATCATAGAGTGTCTTGTTTTCTCCATCTATTGTGACTGAAAGTTTTGTTGGGTATAGTAGTCTGTGCTGACATCTGTTGTCTCTTAGAGACTGGAGGACATCTGTCCAGGCTCTTCTGGCTTTTATAGTCTCCATTGAAAAGTCAAGTGCAATCCTAATAGGGCTGCCTTTATATGTTATTTGGTCTTTTCCCTTACAGCTTTTAATAGTTTTCTTTGTCCTGTACTTTTAATTTATAGATTATTATGTTCTGGGAGGTTTCTTTTCTGGTACAGTTTCTTTGGTATTCTGTNTGCTTCTTGTACCTTGCTAAGCGTCTCCTTCTTTAAGGAAATTTTCTCTATCGCTGCTGGGAGGACCAGCCTCCAGCAACACAGGGCTCAAAAGAAATCCAAGGAGTCGACATACTAGACTTTTCTATCTGAGAGAGTTAAGTGGAAAAGACCCTCACACTCTATCGCTGGTTTCCTTCTTTATTCTTCTGTGTTCTTCATTTTATGTTCTATATTCTCTTTTCTTATCTCTATCCAGAAATGTCACTTCTGTCTCTCTTAATCTCTTTCTTCTCCTTCTAAATCTTTTGATGTTCTCCTCCTAACTCTCTCATTCTTGATATTTTCCTTCTAACTCTCTTATTCTTGATGTTTTCCTTCTAACACATTTTAACTCTATCTTTATTCTTTCCCTTACAGCTTATATATCCTAACAAAATCTTTCAGGCAATAAAAATTATAATATGGTTACATTTTGTTTTTCAAGTGAATGATTACAATGAATACAAGTAAAGCAGCATGTTTTTCATATCCCTCATATGATTAAACATTATGCATAATACAGGTGAAAAAGAAATTATCCCAAGAACCCACATACATTCATACTCAAACAACTTGTTACAGATTAATAGAGTGTAAGTAAGCAAGATATTCTTTTACTGGAAGGCTGCATTTTGCAGTTACAAAGAAAGGACCAATCACTTTATTACTTATCTTGAAAGAAAACCTTACAAGGAATCTTAAAGGAATCAAAAATTTAAACTTATATATGAAAAAAAAATCAGCCAACTCTACTTTAAATCTTTAGTGTGCATATCTACTTGTGGTGATATTTTGTTTGGACTCTAACCAATAAAGCTTGCTTGGAGATCAGAGTGTGGAGCTAGCCACTAGAGACCAGGCAGTGGTGGCACACACCTTTAATCCTANCACTTGGGAGGAGGAAACAGGAAGTTATATGATTGGATAGAAAGAGGAAGTGATAAGGCAGGGTGGAGACAGGACCTTGGCCCTTTCAGTCTGAGGATTCAGAGAGNTAAGAAGTTTCTCTAGTGGCTGGCTGCTCTGCTTCTCTGACCTATCAGCTTTCACCCTGATATGTGACTCTGGTTTTTATTATTAAGACCAATTAGAATTTGTGCTACATCTACTCATCAATAGTTTTTTATATCAGGAGATTGAGGACAGAAATGGGTATAAGTAATTAATCCTCACCTTTGGTCATCAACCAATCCTAGTAAGAAAGGTACGTCAGCTAATGATAGTTGGGATGCTTTGTTCCTGCTTCCTGACCTTAAGGAGCTCCTCTTTCAACTATGTGCCTTTCTAAAACTTTAGATTGTCTTCTTGGGTTTTTCACCTCAAAACTATTTGACAAAAACATCTGGTATAACCTTGTTATTTTCAAAGCTTTGATTCAGCTATGATGTATCCTGAAACCTGGAAACATATCTTTNAGCATTAAGGTTAAAGGAATTTGAGCCAACCTGGCTCCTGGGACTCAATTGTTTTTCTTATTCATTAACTTGAGCTGCAATCTGTCCAACTCCTTAGGTGAAACTCATAAGCCCTAGCTGTGTAACATTTCCTTGTACTTATTTTTATCCATCAAAACTCTTGTAGTGGTATTTGCTCTGCCCAAAGAAGGCAGTGCTGGCAACTCAGTACGTGACCCCTGAAAAGGGAGCTATAGGAGGGACACGCTCTCTTTTCCAGGCTCCTGGATGTGAGGTAGATCCACTCCTAGTCAGATCAGAGNACGACTGCTGCTGTCTACTCTGCTCTGTAATTGTGAGTGTATTCCCTTAATGTGTNTCTTAATAAATTCTGTTACCCCTTTTTTTAGTCTCACGTGGATAAATCCTAATATCTGGCGCCCATGCCCAACCCACGGAGGCAAATTACTGTCCTTCCTGGGACACGAAGTTTCACAAATGAATGGCAACGGGTAGCACCACTGGCAGGCCGCCTGTGTGTGTCCCTTAAGTGCAGGGCTATTAGCCACATGAGTGCTATCCCCTAAGTGCACGGCTATAGACCCCACAACTACGTGGATCTGAGTCCCTGGCTACCCTAGGCAGCCCAATCCCCCAGGAAGGGTCTGGCCTTGGCTTATGTTTCCTGCAACCCTGTCAGCTTCGGAGCACACATTCCAGCAACTTTCACTGTCTGCTGCTGGTGGTGCATCTTTGTTATCCCAGGTCTTGCTCGGTCCTCAGCTACCAGAGCCACTGGCTGCATGCACGGGCAGATGGACATTGAGCAGTCCGATTCGGGTTCCCTAGCAGCCACATCCAGTCATGGTGAACTAAAACCCCATCCGTGCCTCCACTGGAGAGAGCCAGGAGTTCAGCCGCACTTCATTGCGAGTATCTGTCTGGATCATTCTGGGTCCCAATGGTCCGCCATACTTTCGGTGAGACCTACTTTTGTGACACACCAGCAATACCTACTGGCCAAACTGCATTACTACACTCAAAAAAATCATCACAAGGACGGAAATCCAGGCAGGTAAGAGGACTCAATAATTTTACACCTTAAAACTGATTAATAAATAAAACAAATCAATAAAGATTTCTTTAAAAATTTTAAATATTTCTCANAAATGGCTGAAAATATTAGTTCACAAAGATTAAAAAACCTTTTTGCTTCTATAATGGATGGAATAANATGGGAAATGTATGAGCCTTCTGGAATGTATTTAACAATCACCATTTTGGCATTTACATTAATAATCTATATAACAAGGAAGAACTGGTATAATAATAATAAGGACGACTCAGTGTTAGGACTGATACAGGCTTTGCAAGATAGCAACCAAAATTTGAGCCAAAAAAATTCTTTCCATGGAAGCTAGCAACCAAAATTTAAACAAAAGAATTCTTTCTATGGAAGTTGCTACTCAGGATTTACAGGATANAACTACAGACTTGAATAAAGAGATTCTTGCTTTGAAATCTGCTAATCAGGATTTACTAGTGAGCAATTCAGAATTAAATGACAGACTCTGTAGTTTGGAATCTGCTAACTTATTACAGAAACTTCAGTCCATTAATAATAAATGTATAAATAGATTTGATTTTGTTGGTAATAAATATGAATACTTAATGGATAAAACAATAACTCTTCAGGGTGATGTTACTGCTACTCAGACACTTTATAAGGAAGAAAGATTATTGTTAACTGATAAAATAAGGTCTATGGAATCATGTGTTTTAGAAGAATGTAAAAAATTACATGATGCCATGAAAAATCTAGAATCTTTCACAATAGAGGAGGTTCACTCACTGGGACAGACCCTAGATGCTNGAATACAGGCCCTAGAAGAAACTCTCAGTAAATCTAACAAGAGATTTAATAACCAGAAGGGCAAGACCATACAGGTCGTAACATCTCCAGATGGCTCTCATAAAATGGCATATCCTGTCATCCTCCATGAGAGACCAGCAGATGATGGACACCCTGAACCATATGTAGAATTCATTTTACAACTGATTTCTATGAGAGATTTTTTAAAATATGAAGGAAGCAATAGTAACATGGCAGACATTCGACATTTGTAAAACATATGTTAAATTTGTGGTCTACCTCTAATGAAATTACTCCATATTATTGGAATCAATTAATTTCAGCTGTGCTAGAATATAGCCAGCAGTTGCAATGGAAAAGTTGGCCGAGAGAGAAAGCTAGGAATTTGGAACAACAAGGGAAAATCAGAGGTTTTCAAATCTCCCAAGATCAAATTCTGAGGGAGGGAAAATTTGCCAATAGGAATGTACAAGCCTCTTATGATGTGCATGCAATATCCCTATGCTGTACAGGAGCTCTAAATGCTTGGGAAAAAATTCTAGAACCAGGAAAACCAACTGAGATATACTCAAAGATATTTCAGGGTCTGAGAGAACCCTTCACTGATTTTCTACAAAGTCTAACCATAGCTATAAAGAAAGCTGTGTCAGATAAAGACTTAAGACAAATATTAACTGAGTCCTTGGCATGTAACCATGCTAATACAGAATGCAAAAGAATACTCATGTCATTAAAGGTCAGAGCAGCTCCTTTGGAAGAATGGATTCAATATACTAATGGTGTTCAGTCTCTTAACCAAAGTAGTGAGGTTTAGATGGGACAAGCAATTTCCAGAGGTGGAAGAAGGCCCCAGAATACCAACTGTTTTAAATGTGGTACACTAGGTAAGTAGAAACTGTACATGGGTTGCTCCTACAAGTAATACTCCCTCTAAAATCATCAAAACAGGAGACCCCAACCCTCTGGATTATGTAGAAGATGTGGCAAAGTCTGACATTGGACCAATGAGTGTAGATCAGTAATAGATATATGAGGCAACCATTTACCAGTGGAAAATGCCTCAGGNGNCCTCTCACAGGTCCCCAAATCGAACGTGGTCCAAACATTTTCAGCCACTGTGGAGGAAATGTTGGGTGCCAGGTATTAGGATTTATCTACATGAGACGATAAAAAGGGGTAACAGAACTTATTAAGATATGAATTGAGGGAATACATTCACAATTACAGAACAGAGTAGACAGCAGCAGTTGTCCTCTGATCTGACTAGGAAAGGACCCACCTCACAGCCAGGAGCCGAGAGAAGAGAGCATGTCCCTCCTGTAGCTCTCTTTTCAGGGGTCACATACCTCAGCTGCAAGCACTGCCTCCTTTGGGCTGTATAGCTCAAGGTCATGGGTGGAGCAAATATCACTACAAACTCTATATAAACTAACATTATTATCAGTTAGACAGGAAGAAATCATCTTCACAATAGTCCACAGGTAAAAATGCCCAGTAGAGCAGGAAGTTTCCATGAAATACACACACTACATTACAGGCAATGGGGATTTCCTCACACCATGCCAGATACCAGAGAAAGATAGCAGCAACAACATGCAAAGGCACAGCAGAAGCAAAAGACATTCCAGGGTCTGTGGTCTTGGGGCCTTTTCTAGCCAAGATTCATCCATCAGGGTATTATCTCCTGGTGGGTTGATACATTAAACTTCAATTACTATATGTTGCTCCTCTGACATGGTCATGAACATTTTTCCTATGATATTGTAAAATATTTTCTGTGTCTTTTAACTGTGTTTCTTTTCCTTCCTCTATTCCTATTATTTTTAGGTTTGGTCTTTTCATAGTGTTCAAGACTTCTTGGATGTTTTGTATCAGGTGATTTTTAGATTTAACATTTTCTTTGATCAAGGTATCTATTTTTTCTATTATGTCTTCAATGCCTGAGATTCTCTTCCATCTCTTGTCTTCTGTTGGTGACATTTCCCTCTGAGGTTCCTGCTCAAGTTCCTAAATTTTTCCTCCATTCTGACCCTTGTGTATGATGAACCATTTGTATCACCTCTGAATTTAGAATCTGGGTGGCCTTAGAGATCAAGGTATTGTTCCACATGTAGGCTCCATAACACTCTTTTATATAACCCATCAGTGTTTATTGTGTGAGTGTAAATGTGTGTGTGTGTACATGCACACACACACGTGTTTTGATCTACCGTAGTCTTTTAGAAAAATGTCCTCAGTCTAAATCACTCTCTTCTGCACAAACTTAAAATATGAAATGTTATTTTTTTCTCATGGATATCCATTCCACCTTTAACTAGCAATAGCATCCAGTTTTCCTTGGGGAATCATTCTTGCTCAGTTATTGTATGTTTCTGCTGGGGAAGAGCCTTCTTTACATTTCCAAAACTGCCACCAATTCAAATCTGGCTAGTCAAAGTTTCACACACACACACGCACACACACACACACACACACACACACACACACACACACTTGACTTGGGAAATACATATATAGACCATGACTATTCTTGAATTATGAAACAAAGCTAGGTTTATTAAATTGGTAAAGCATATAACTAAAAATATCTCTCTATAGGGGAAGACTATCTGGAAATAAAAACACTATAGAGACAATCATAATTTCAAGATGGAAGGAGATGGCAAGATTGGATACAGCCATTCAGGATTCTTGGGTTCATCCTTGCCTGAGACTTACGAAAATCTATGTTCATCCATTAATAGTTAAGCCAGTTTGAATTGGGTTTTCAAATGTCACTCCACTTTATATTTTCTTTCTTAAGGTCCTCATCAGTACTCTATTAAATGGCACACATCTCTAACTCTCCAAATACACTGTGGACTCTATTAGGCTAACATTATACTTTATTACAATATTCATCTATGTCCCATAGTGTTTAATAATTTTAAGCCTCATGAAACATACTAAGTGGCATTAGGGAAAGAATGGAGGAAGATGAGTGAGGGGACAAAATAATTACTATATAATGAAGTGTTTAGAAAAGGAGTTTGCTTTTCTTCTGTTTTCTTTCCTCATCATTGAAAACAACCAAAAAAGTCAAAATTTGTATTTTGCATTTTCTAACTGTCCACACTGCACTAACACAGAGACTGATAATGTACCATAAATTTCATTGACAGGACTGATATTATACATTCCATCTTATTGTCAGAACATATGCTGGAGGTCGCTTCCTCATTTTTTTTCAGAAAACATGGCCATTGTACGTACTCATTGGCAAATGAATTATACTCACCAAGTAATAAATCTTGGCTGTCAGTAGTGCCCACAGCATTACAGGATGCGATGAAATCCTCCTGTATCGACCTTTCAGTGTGAGATCCCTTTAAGCAGTGACAGAAGAGCTAAAAACACTTGAGCTTGCAGGAGTAGTCAGAGAAATGATTAAAAACAGGGTACCAAAACTGAAATAAAATGAAGTTGNTGAAAAAATACCACTCACTTTCAAATATTGTTACCAAAGGAGTCAGAATTAAAATGTCAGGGCCAATAGCAGAGTTCACCTTTGTTTTAATAAAAATAAAATATGTGCATAGCAACCAATCTAGTTATTAGCTAAGATANGTTCTTTTGTATTGATCTTTATATTGATTCACTAGAACAGACCCTAAAGGCAGTCCAGTCCCACTTTAAATATATCTTCCATTCTTTACAACACAGGAATTTCTGTGGAGAGTAATAACTATTCATGCAAGAACTTTTTTTAATTGTGTTAGTAAAATGTCATGGTTATTAAGGCTTACAATTAGAAATACATGTATTACTCAGATTGGAAAAGTCGAATTTGAGCAATCACATTACAGGTTTTACATATTATGCTTCATCAATCACTAGTTAGAAATAGCACGGGAAACAGAAACCATTGTATAAAACTGTTAGATGATTGATNTCTGGAGCTGGACTCCTGTGCTTAAAGCCCAACTCCACTAGTATGGGACCTGGGGCACATCAGAAAACTACTCTGATCTCAATTTACACACCTTAAATAATGGAAAAANTTCACTGTACCTCCTTGGTTCAAATTGTGATGAGGAATAAATATATAAATGTTTGTGAAGGTCCAGACACAAATTGTCCATGCAGTCTATGATTATGTCTACAGCTATATATTGGTGGGCATGTTTACCTACATCTGTATATTTCTATCTCTACCTAGCTACACATATCCCTGAGATGATAAACCCTATGTCCTTTTGGCAAGATAGGTTAAGAGTCATTCATAACTTTCCTCAGAGGAAAGTACAAAGTCAGAATTCGAGTCAGAATTTCTCCAATGACTTGGAGGAACAAGTCAGTCTTGTTTGTTCAGCTTAATGAACAGCTTTCATTTCATACTGTAATGACCTTCTTGTAGCCACATTAGACATTACTACAGGCCACTGATCTGTTTTTGAAGAGCATAGATACTGGAAGCAGTGTCAAGGGGACTTGCGTTGAGTTGGGGAGGCTATTAGGCACACACAGACTTTCAAAAGGTTGTACCAGCCAATGCCTCAGTCTTCTTGTCTAAAAGATGGAGCTCATGGGAATTCCTGATTTATAAGAATTTAATGAGTTAATTCACTAATTTAGACATTTCTTGGCACGAAGNAAACCAATTACATTGTTTTGAACTAATATGGGTTAATATGAAATTGTTTTCTTTTTAATTTAAGTGTTGGGGGACAGATAACACCANGTCAATAAATCTAAATATTAAGCTACATATTATCCATCTCATATTCATAAAAACAGAGTGGCATTTAAGCAAATTTCAATTTCAGCGCATGCTATGAAAATAAATAAATGTGCAACAAGCTCTAAATGGACCTCGGTTCCATTTTTACCTTTAATGGCTTTTAAATAAGCCACTAAATATCATTTATTGGCATCTTCTTCCATCAGCAGTGAAGCAAATCTATGGACTTCTCTGGTAAAGTGAAATCTACTTAACAGAATCATGCAGTTCACAGACAGCAGAGCTAACAGGACTAACTATTTTAATCAGTAGTTACATCAAAACCTCTAACAGAGCTGATGGAGTCCCTGAAGCAGACTGGATAGCCGCCTCCCACTTACTCTCTCTCCTAGTGCCTCCCCCAACATCTGAGCCAGGTGCCTTTTCTAGTCTAACACCAGCATGAAGGATTTAACATTTTGTCCCAATTTCTAGTCATCCTGTTTCTTCCCATGAGTATAATACTAAACATGAACAAGTATTGCTGTATTGCTCTTACAGGATAACAAGGGGTTTGATGAAGCTGCAGCTAAATTTACATTATAGAAAAAAGGAATTGAGTTAACATCATGATTAAGATCAATGAAAATGAAGCCATCAAGAGTAACACTGGGGCTGAAGGTGTTGGCTGCTTTGGTTGTGTGTGAAGAGTCATACATTAAAACCCACTCATGGGCTCACTGGGATATTTTACGCTCTAATTATCATTACTTTATCCTTAAATGGCTTCAATAACATCAATGAGATAGGGGTGGTCAAAAATGACAAGTCAAATGATCATTATATTCATCATAAATCATCATGATATAATGAAATAACTTTCCAGAAGTGTNTTGGTTTATATATTTGGGACACAAACAGAGGNTTTATTAGCTTGTCAGAAAAACATGTACATCCAAAAAAAAGGAAATGCTCAATGATGCTAGAGCACTCATGTGTGTTTACAAAGATTGATATTGCCAAATAAATCCAAGGGGTAGCAATTACTAATGACAGTAAAATTATTTCCAACTAGTCTCTGATAATTTTGCGTTATTTCATTACCAGTACTCCACTTCCTATATTATTTTTGTGTAATTGTTTATGCATTATAAAAACAGTTGGTAAAAAGAGGGCATATCCGGTATGGAAAAACTTTCTTTAAATTTAAGCAAATATTCAAAATTATTCCTTATAAAGAACGCTGTTAGAAAGAGCTACATTCAAATGACCAGGAACATGCCTAATAGAATTATCTGTGCTAGCACATACTTCATGATAACTTATTTTGTTGAAATTCAAAAACTCCAGTATGATAAACATTTTAATAAGAAAAGAAAGTTCTAGAGGACAGACTGACAGTGCATTTAGAGAAACAAGAGAAACGTAGTGTTATTAAGGCAACTTTCTCTTTGGCCCTTGGCTATGCTTGGATGCAGCTTGGAGAAGGACCAGTGGGTATGACAATCCAAGCTGACAACCTGACAGATGGAGCAGGGCAGAGAAGGACAGTAAGCAACAGCTTGGATAGCTGTTGAGTGCCAGTTCATTGGGCTCAAGTTTGTTCAGTGGGTCTGGCTAGATGTTGCTGTTTTGGAAAGNTATGGAGACTCAAGACTCAGTAGTCCAAATTTACAGGAAGAAATTCCCTTCTCTAGAATGAAACCGTACCATACATGCTAGCTGCTTTTCTTTTTTTNTATGGTTTTTTGAGACAGGGTTTCTCTGTATAGCTTTGCGCCTTTCCTGGAACTAACTTGGTAGCCCAGGTTGGCCTTGAACTCACAGAGATTTGCCTACCTGTGCTTCCCGAGTGCTGCGATTAAAAGCGTGCGCCACCACTGCCCGGTGCTAGTTGCTTTTCTGTGGCGAAGGCTGAGGAGCTAGGATGATACCGCAGATATCATCATGTGCAGTACTTTCGTTTCTGAGAACAGTTAAATCCAATTCCTTCATATCTTAATATCAATTGATGGCCATAGGGATTTGTGCCTTTTCATATTTCCTAGCGAAGGAAGATTGGCATATGGGGGTTTCCTTGTCTACAAATGCATCACTGTCTTGTTTCTGCAAATGTCTTATTCCACACAGTTGCAAGAAGCTAGTCTAAGATCCAGAAAACAAAGGCATAATGACGCAATGTAGGTGTCTTCTCCATGTCCCCTGGAAAGTCAACACTGCAATGACTCAGCCTCTGCCCAAGTCCATCCTTCATCCTGGAGGAGATTGCTCCTCTCCACTTGCCAGAGTATCTTACATCACTTCAAATTTCACAAATATATCATGGTTTCATGCACCTTTCTAAGAACTGTTCCCACTTTCATCCTTGATAACCTGGTTCTATGTTTTTTTGGCCATTATTCTTGAAAGTGACCTTTATTGCTCCAAATATTGTACATTCGTGTTAGAGTTGCAGATTAAGTAAACTGTGACTGCTCCATTCTGACAAAGATGGCAATAAAATCCCACACATCAGGCCATTAATTTATTCTAAGGGTATTTACTGAGCACCAAATTTGAGATTTGCACATGCCTGACAAGGGAAATGAATTTCTTTCACAATAGCAATTTCATTTTTGCTTAGAAACTTTAAAAAAAAAGAAAAAAACTTTTTTTAAAAATTTTACAACTCAGCTTCATTTCTCCTCCTTCCTCTTCTCTCAGTCCTTCCCTTACCCCTCCCCTCGCTATCCCCTTCCCCCAACCCCTTCTTTCCCATTTCTGTTCAGGAAAGGGCAGGATGGTATTCCATGGATATCAACAAAACATGTCATATCAAGTTGCAGTAAGACTAAGCACTTCCCCATGTAGTAAGGCTGGGCAGGGTGACCAAGTATGAAGAGTAGGGACCCAAATGCCAGTAAAAGTCAGAGACAGTCCCTGTTCCCACTGCTAGGAGTCCCACAAGAGGACCAAGCTACACACCTGTGACATAGAGGCAGAGTGCCTAGGTCAGTCCCACACAGGCTCCCTGCATCTATTTTGATATAGAATGGGTGCTTTTGTTTTCATGGAATACCCTATTTGCACAGAAAATTAAGGCAGATTGCAGACTCATCAGTAATTTGTTTATATGCATTGCCACTAACTTATAATCTGCTTTAGTGAGGTGAATATAGAATTCTTGCATCCCAGTTGTCAAATAATTGCTGTTTACTTGTAAAGTAAGATGGTTCTGTGCATTAGCTTCAGAATAAGTTAGTTTCTGGGGATTTTTATGGTAAACACCTTGTTTTCCTGTCTTCTTGTGGCCATTTTATGTAATTTGCTTCAAGAAGAAAGATTCTTAATGTATAATTTTTATTGTTTGATTTTTTTCTTTCTTCATAACAGTTTTTGAAAGACTGTCTTACATAATAGAAGAATGATACACAGCCTAAAATGTCACCCTAACAGCATCATAGAACAGGGAAGAATAGTAATTGAGTAAAACAATATAAACAAGTCTAAAAACCAGTTCTTACATAAAAACTCCTCTTGTGAGTTGGTCCCCGGCTTATTTCTTCTAGTGGCTTTTTTCTTCTTATTTAACTTGATGGCCTTTTAGTAGTAATTGTACTGAAATTTTCAAATCCCNAAGTTGGAAACTATCATGCTATTGTATCCTTGGATAATTTTTTTCATGACAAGATTATAGTACCTTAGCTGACATGTGATCTCAAATTTATAATCACATAATACCTAACAGGATCTCTACCTGATTCAGACATATATATCCTCAGATTGTTAGGCACCTTATTATAGTGTATTTTCTGACATTCATTCTATTTTCTGAATCTTCAATAAACATAATTAAAATTTTCCCATAACACAGAGCAAAAAGTTAAGTTTCTAGTCTTTGCTCATTCGACATCTGAAGTCTATCAGATGTGTGATTCTACCACAGTCTCCAACTGCACCAGTTTCTCAGTATTTCTGAAAAATAGGTTGTAGGGACTTTACATTATTTAATAGTACGCAATTTAGGACTTGAATTAATGCATTTCTCTCCTTCATTATACCAAAATTTTGGAAAATATAATTGTAAACCCTCTAAAATATTGTGTACTTTGCCTCTGATCCCCTTTCCTGACTGGGCAGTGCCTAACACCCTGATTGTCCTCCCAAGTCTCTTAGTTGAACTTTCACCTTTAGGAATTTCCTGGATTTATCCATCCTGTTTGTGCATGAATGTCATATCAATAACTCTACACGATCATCTTCAGAATTTCACTTTCCACCATAAAATGTCCATACTCATGCCCATGAGCATGCACACACACACACACACACACACACACACACACACACACACACACACACCTTCCTAGAACTTCTCTACTATATGTTGCATCTCTGATCTCTTCTTTACCCAGACACACAGACTTAGATCTATTCCTGAATCTTTGATCTTTATCATTTTGTTTCCTCCTTCCTTTGGTCTCAGCCTTTTGCTTTACCATTCTTCTGAGCTTTCTTTGGTATTACTGAATCTTTGAGTGAACATTTTCTAACATCTTTCCCTATACTGTTCCTTTTTATCACTGCAGCAAGTATCATTGACATGATGCCCAGTATATAATTATTTCCTAATTTTTCACTCAGATTTAACGTATACTTTTCATTTCAATTGATAGACCCTAGGCATTCATGTATTCATTCAGGACTTGATGCAGAGCACTCATCAGGTCTTGNGCAAGGAAGGAAAACAGGCCACCTCTACTACTGTATGTGCAACAGGTATGGCTAATTGATCTCAGAACATGAGTTTGAAGATGACATCAAAACCTTTGAATCAGTCATTATTAATCAGTTGGATTAAGAAGTTGTTTGAAATCTATTTGATGTGTGTAATCTGTAATGTAAGTGGAAGGTAGGCGTGTATATGTGTGTGTGTGTGTGTGTGTGTGTGTGTGT
>LZPO01018373.1:0-14985 GCA_001675575.1 Neotoma lepida | reverse complement strand
AATTATTAAATGCCCATCATGAGCAAGACACAAGCTCCCTCTCTGAGAATGTGTTAGTGGACAGCACAGAACCCCTGTTTTCACTGCACTTCCAGGGAATCCAGCTATAATTAAGTGCTCAGTAAACCAATAGTGATTTTATACACAGATAGTTGCCATGGATTAAACCAGAACATAGTGAGGAGATAATGACTGGAGTTGTCCGTTGAAGGAGACACTGGAAACAGCAGATTTGAGGAGGTAGCTAAGAGTTGAAATCCAAAGTTGAAGTAACCCACAAAAAAATCTCGAGTCTTTCTGTAAAAAAGGTCAAAACAGGAAATAAGGAGAGACCTTTAGGTGGGCATAAACTTGGCAAGAATATGAACTGTTTAAAGAGCTATGCTATAGGGAAGGCTAAAAAGCTAGATTTGATTCAAGACATTGAAAAGCCTCCAGTTTTGAAAAGGGGAATGACTTGAAAGAAATTTAGCCTGGCTGTTTCCAGGGCAAGCCTGATGTCAAATCTTTCTGGCTGGTCCACTAGATAGAGTTCCAGGTTTAACTCAGTTGGTCTGAGTTAAANGGAGCACCAGGGTTTTCACCACTCAGCCAACTTGTGACTTTGATCTTTTTATTGCCCCCCCCCCCATCTATTAGTCAGTGCCCTGATACTCCTAGGGAGGACAGTGGCCTGCAGCTTCCTTTGACTCTTCCTTCTTTGTTTGATCTCTTCAAGATCCCTGTCTTTCTGGTGGAACCGAATCCAATCCCTTCTCTACTGTGGAGAAAGCACCCTCCCTGGGACCTTCCTAGAACAGAGCCACAGCTGCACTTGTCCTTATGACCAATCTTCCTGCCAAGGCCCCATCCCATGTGCCTTGGGTGAAGGGTCTGCATGTGCCCACTGTGCTTCAGACAATAGTACCCGCTGTGGGAGCTGCAACCCTGGTTATGTGCTGGCCCAGGGACTGTGCCGGCCAGAGGTAGCTGAGTCCCTGGAGAATTTTCTGGGGCTGGAGACAGACCTGCAGGACTTAGAGCTGAAGTACCTGCTGCAGAAGCGAGACAGCCGCATTGAGGTGCACTCTATCTTTATCAGCAATGACATGCGTCTGGGCAGCTGGTTTGACCCTTCCTGGAGGAAGCGAATGCTCCTCACTCTGAAGAGCAACAAGTATAAGCCTGGGCTGGTGCATGTGATGTTGGCCTTGTCCTTGCAGATCTGCCTCACTAAGAACAGCACCCTGGAGCCTGTCATGGCCATCTACGTCAACCCCTTCGGGGGCAGCCACTCTGAGAGCTGGTTCATGCCTGTAAATGAGGGCAACTTTCCTGACTGGGAAAGGACTAATGTGGACGCAGCTGCCCAGTGCCAAAACTGGACTATCACTTTGGGGAACAGGTGGAAGACTTTTTTTGAGACAGTACATGTTTACCTAAGGAGCCGAATCAAGTCCCTGGACGACAGCTCCAACGAGACAATCTACTATGAGCCCCTGGAGATGACTGATCCCTCCAAGAATTTGGGCTACATGAAAATCAACACCTTGCAGGTCTTTGGCTACAGCCTGCCCTTTGACCCGGATGCTATCCGAGACTTAATTCTCCAGTTGGACTACCCATATACTCAAGGCTCCCAGGACTCTGCACTCCTACAACTCATTGAGCTCAGAGACCGGGTGAACCAACTCTCTCCACCTGGCAAAGTCCGGCTTGACCTCTTCTCCTGCTTGCTCCGGCATAGGCTCAAGCTGGCCAACAACGAGGTGGGCAGGATCCAATCCTCCCTGAGAGCTTTCAATTCCAAGCTGCCAAATCCTGTGGAGTATGAGACAGGCAAACTCTGTAGCTAATGGGGGAACTGCCCCAGCGCTGGTCAGAGAGTTGACCCACACATTCAGGGTGCAAAGATAATCCGAGCCCTCACCTCAGTGCCAACAGGGTGCTTCCGAGAGACTTTCAGCNCCTGGGAGATGGGAGCTCAAGGCTTGGACTGAAGCAGGCTAGAGACAATGCAACAGCCACTGCACACGTGCACAAGTGCATACAACCTCCCCGCCCCCACTCACAGGGAGGCCACAGCTCAGCAGCCTCGGATCTGTAAAGTTGGTGCTCTCGAAAACGAATGCATTTGAAGAAGAGGCAAGGAAGAGATACAAGAACCAGCTACATCAGGAAAGAAACAAGTGAAAATGCTTCAAAGTGATTCTTGTCATCCAGGATAGCAAGAGGGGACAAAAGTGGGAGGGGCGGGAGACCTCCCCTCTGTGGAGTCACTTTTGTATTCTTTTTAACCAGATTTCTTAAAATGTTGTTGTGTGACTCCCTGCATNGGTTCTTACTTTTTGTACACTGCCTCCCTGCACCCTGGAGGCCATGGGCTGATGGCTTTTGGTGCCACTTCCGTAGAAAGTGTGTGCAGTGCTATGGCAGAGGAACNGACAGGAAGGGCAGGGCCACAGCCTCCCTGCTCGNTCCTCACTTCTTCCTCCTGCCATTCCCCTCACTTCCTTGGCCTCCCCAGTTTCAGAGTTTTGACTTGTTCCAAGAGCCCCTCACAGTTCATCCGGAGCCCTCTTCCCACAGCACTTGTCTGTCCAAGGAAGCAGTTTTGTCAAGTTAGAGACAATGTATATGGAAATGTTCTTTTTTAAAAAACAACAAAACAAAAAATATTTATTTTGTGATTGTTTTTCTTGTCAACCTGCTCCAGTCACATGAATCTCTGAGTAAAATTTTACTTGATTTAATGCATTTTAAAGACCTTTTTTAGTGGGAAAATGAGACATGAGAAACATAGTTCCTTAGGTTGTCTGAATGTTTATTATTATTATTATTATTATTATTATTATTATTATCCTGTGTCTGAGAGGCGTGTCCACAGATGATGTACATTGATGCGGGAGACTGGTTCATTAGTGTATGTATGTGTTAATTTCTGCCTGTGTTAACTCAGGTATGAAGTATGTGTGTGTGTGAGAGAGAGAGAGACAGAGAGACAGAGAGAGAGAATGAGGGAGGGAGAAACATTAAATGGAAATGGAGCAAAACTCTTAGAGAGTCAGTACAGGCCCTGGCACCAGAATATCTTATCATCATGTCAAAGGACTGGAAGTTCTTACTCACCAGAAGCTGTAGTCTTACTCCCAAAACCTGCTGAGAGGGACTCTGTTGTCAGTGTTCCTCTGGGCAGTAGGAGACTCTCCCATGTTCTACATATTGTGGTCTGGGATCACCCTTCAAGGAAATTCATAAAGATAGAAATGTGGTATTGGTCTCCTCTAGTCTGTCTGCCACTTCCCCAACCTACACATACTAGACAGACAACACATCCTTCTCAGCTTAGTGCCCCTCACCGAAGTAAGGGATCACCTTGTAGCATATTATGTAGACAACTACTTCTCTGTCCACATGCTTCATGTCCTAAGTGCAATGTGTTAAGTGTGGCAGCCCTATTTTTACTCAGAGCAAATCACAGAAGTACTAAATATCTCACTCTGTAGCTGTGGTGCATCTTGGTTAGCAGATAACAAAATAGGAGGCAATGATACAATGGTCCCATCTACCCCAGAGTCTTTTATGTTCATTGTTGCATATAGAAGAATTTGATACTACATTTAATCAATTACAACAACAACAAATTCATGGCAGGTAAGTGCCCCCGTGTCACCTCCCCNAATCCAGAGTGCTGGGAGGATTGAGGGTGAAAACAGCTATATGCTAGCTAGTCCTAGTTCAAACCATTGCTTGCTAAGTGGGGTTTACACCAAGCTTCTCGGCTGTGGGAAATAGAAGGAACAGATGACATCTTCACCAATGGGAGAGCAGAGAAGTACCAGAGGAGGGTACTCTGGGTGACAAGAGGGTTGCAAATGTCAGGAAGACTTTGATATATGCGGAAGATGGGCTTTGAGAGGCGTAAGGCAGACAGTGGAGTCTGCTTTTAGCACTCCAAATGATCCTGTCTACACGCTGTAGGAGTGGGTGGACAGAAACTTCCACTCATAAATTACGGGCACACTTTTTATGTGGCAAATTGTCAGCCGCTGTGCATAGCAAAACTCAGAGTGGGAAGAGAGAAATTGGGAAGCTACTGCGCATAAAGTTAGCAGTGTGGAGTCCTAGCAGCGGGACATGATTGNCTCTGTAGGAANTGAATCAGCACACAGAGATAGAGGTTCCCCTTGGCTCAACCCCATCATTGTGCTGAGGGCTAGGAAACCTCAGCCTGTAACCCTGAATCAGAGATCAAAATGGGCTACAGTGTTGCTAGAAAGGACGTTCTTATTTGAGAGATGAAGGACATCTTGGGAACCTCTAAGAAGTCTGATACTGTGAGATGTTATGGTTTTAGGAACGTATTTACCTATTACAGAGATTTCATTCTCTGCCTGCTGAAAGCTTTGAACTGTGAAGGTGAGTGTATCAAGTGCTTCTAAAAGTTCTATATCAGCGTCCCTTTGATCTCAGGTGCAAGAAACAATGATAGAGGTCTGGATGAACACAAAATATAACAGACATTTTAATACTTTGCCTACTCATTTGTTTTGGGACTGTGATGGAATACCATGGAGTGCCTAGTGTAGAAGAGCTCGGGTTAAAGCAGCAGACCAAAGATTTAGCTCCTAGAAGCCAGAAATAAATAAGGAAGGGGCATAGTTAATGGGTAGGCAAGGTTGCTTAAGAGCAATGGTTCTCAACTTGTGGGTCGTGACCCCTTTGGAGGTCACATATCCTGTGTATCAGATATTTATATTATGATTCATAACAGTAGCAAAGTTACAGTTGTGGATTAGCAAGGAAATCATTTCATGGTTGGAGGTCACCACACCACGAGGAACTGTATTAATGGGCAGCAGCATTTGGAAGGTTGAGAACCACTGCTTTAAGGGCTTTGAGGAAGCTTTAAAGGGGTGAAGCTTAGTTAAGCATAGAGTTTTTCATAAAACCAGGCTGTGAAATTCATTAAGAAAAGGATGCCCATCCATTAAGAAAAGGATGTTCAAGTTTTTACCTGTAAATTCTCTGATAACCAAACATGTGAGCCACCTATTCTCAGACACATTTGCAAATAAAGGATTGTCATTAATTAGTACTGGGTTGTCAATGTTGGTGAACTCATTGTGGAATTAAAGTTAAATCACAATTCAGTTACTGCCATGCACTGGATAATAACAGTCAAGAATTCAAGCCTTAATTGTAACCTCAAAGAACTAATACATCAAATGCTAATCTTCCCTAATGCTTGAGACTAATACCTCTAATACTAAATAATATATTTAATACCTGCTGCTAATAATATAATGCTGTACTCCATAAATGTACTCAGTGATGAACTGCCTAAAACATAAATGAACTCACAATATTGGGTATCACATATCATTCAGATCCTGTCCTTGGCTTCTTTTCAAAAGTATGAAAATAGTGGTTCATGATAAGCAGAGCTGCCTTTCGAGTAGACAGACTATTCTGCCTCCATGATGTTCTGCCCTAGAGTCTCTAATTTCATCAGGTGGGTCTGTCCTGAATTTTAAGAGAAGTCTTCTTTTGTCATTATGTTCGGCATGGAAGCTAAAATATCCCTTGGGAGAAGTAAGTCTTACAAATTAAGCAATGGAAAGATAGAGGACTGTACTGTTGGAATGGGAAGTTTTGTAGAGGGTAGCCAGCCAATATATTCATTACTGACATAAAGAGAAAGAAGTTAAGGGAACTGGAGAGATTAAAGAGCCTGCCTGGTTTGTATCTGTCAGCAGAGCTAGACACAACTGTCTCGTCTTTCCCTCTGTGGCTTCTCTGTGCCAGTAAATGACATCCAAGTCTCAGGGGGTGAGCAAGGCCCAGTTCAGGACTTGGGAGTATGGTAACAGACAAAGGAAAACAATATTCCAAGAAGACCACTGAGAGATGGTAGTACCTCAATGTCATTCCCTGTTGTTGGTTCTAGGAATAAATAATAGATTTTTATCCCTAGGAAGCATTATGCATGGAGTAGAAATATTTCCATGAAGGATATAGACAGAGCCTTGCTAGTCTCCTGATGGCCAAAGCAGCTCACCGTGTTTAACCATAATTTCTTGCCTCTAATTTCTTCATAGTTATATTTTCTGTAAACTATCTAATACAGATTTTTTTAAGCTTTTGTTCTTCTCTCATGCATTGCATCATGACAGCAGTTTCCCCTCCATCCACTCCTCCCAGTCTAGGCCCCCACCTCTCCCTCTCCCAGATCAACTTCTTCTGATTCCCTTAAAAAAAAGCAGGCCTCCCAGGGATATCCACCAAACATGGCCTAACAAGATACAATAAGACTGGGCACAAACCCTCCTATCATGGCTGGACATAGCAACCCAGGAGGAGGAAAAGGGTCCTAGGCACAGGCAAAAGAGTCAGAGACACCCCCTTGTCCCATTGTTGGCAGTCCCATAAGAACACAAAGCTAAACAGCCACAGGTGTATGCAGAGGATCTAGCTCAAACCCATACACAGTCCATGTTTGTCACTTCAGTTTCTGTGAGCCCCTATGAGTCTTGATTATCAACTACAGATTTTGAATATCACTAAAGTCTTCTGGTGTCTGCTTAACATTTTTCTTCTGAAGGCTAGAAACATTGTTTGCCACTATCACTGAAAGCCTTGAGCTGTCACTGTGGACTGGATCTGGGCAGTAGCCAAGAAGAGACATGAAATGACACCCTAGTGTAGGCTGTCTTTAATACAAAAAATAAGAACCCAGGTTTTTGGTGTGTGTGTCTCACCCATGACACCAAAGCAGCCTGCACTCCTGGGACAGCTTTATTCTCTCTAGATTAGACATTAGACATGCAAAGGAAGAAAGATAGGCTGGAAATTCTTGGGAGTCTGTCAGGAGTACATGTACTATCTTCTGGCTTTTAATTGTGGTCCTGCCACCAGTCAGTCCTGTGATTAAGCTAAGATTTTCTACATCTGTGGGGTTCAGTTTGCTCCCGCTTGGAAGAGGGAGTTGGATTTTCTGCATGGGTTCTGAGGGTCCTTCTAAGTTATCCTTTGACAGTGTGAAGAGCAGTGAGCACAGCCAACTGTGGAGTCCATGTGTCAAGGCAACCTGCACTTGCATCTTGGACCCACATTTACAATCTGAATGATCTTCATCTTCTTGTTTACAACTCAATTGCTTCATCTCTGCATTCTTTACCTGAACATTCTGCTGTCTTATTTGGGATTTTTATTGCTGTGAATAGATACCATGACCACAGCAACTCTTTTTTTTTATTATTAAATTTTAAAATTTATTTTACATACCAAACACAGTTTCCCCTCCTTCCTTTCCTCCCATTCTCTCCCCCCAACTTCTTTTCTACCCTCCCCCATCCACTGCTCAGAAAGGGTAAGGCCTCCCATGGGAGTCAACAAAGCATGGCATATCAAGTTGAGGCAGGACCAAGCTCCTCTGCCCCGTATCAAGGCTGAGCCAGGCACCCCACCATAGGGAATAGGTTCCAAAAAACCAGCTCATGCACCAGGGACAGATCCTGGTGCCACTGCTAGGGGCCCTACAAACAGACCAAGCTACACAACTGTCACCCACATGCTGAGGGCCTAGGTTGGTCCCATGCAGGTTCCCTAGTTGGCAGTCTGGAGTCCATGAGCTTCCACGAACCTGGGTCAGCTGTTTCTGTGGGTTTCCTCATCATGATCTTTACCCCCTTGCTGGTACAATCCCTCCTCCCTCTCTTCAACTGGACTCCCAGAGCTCAGAGCTTGACCCAGTGCTTGGCTGGGGATCTCTNNATCTGCTTCCATCAGTTACTGGATAAAGGTTCTATGATGACAATTAGGGTAGCCACCAATGTGATTACAGGCCAGTTCAGGCACCCTCTCCACAATTGCTAGGAGTGTTAGCTGGGGTCAACTTTGTAGATTTCTGGGAGTTTCCCTGGCACCAGGTTTCTCCCTAACCCCATAATGGCCCCCTCTATCAAGATATTTCTTTCATTGCTCTCCCTCTCCATCCCTCCCCCAACTCAGCCCTCCCAATCCCTCATGTTCTTGTCCCCAATCCCCTCTACCCCCGCCCCTCAGCCCCAGGATATCTCATCTATTTCCCCTTCCCAGGGCGATCTATGCGTCCCTATTAGGGTCCTCCTTGTTACCTAGCTTCTCTGGGGCTGACCACAGACAGCAACTCTTATAAAGAAAACACTTAATTGGAGTGGCTCACTTATAGTTTCAGAGGTTCGGTCCATTTTCGTCATGATGGGGAGCATGACATCATGCAGGCAGACACGATGCTGGCTACATCTTGGCTTGCAGGGAACAAGAAAACCTCAAAGCCTGCCCCCACAGTGACACACTTCCTCCAACAAGGCCACATCCCTTAATAATGCCACTCCCTTTGGGAGCCATTTTCTTACAAACCACTACATCTCCCAATATCCTTTTGCTCTACACTCTTCAACTTTCAGAATACACATGTCCCCTCAAGTCACCAAAACTCAATCTCAACCATCCTGTCTAGTCTATTCATTACTGACATGTTCTCCCTATATTAATTATCAGGCTCTCAAGACCCTACAAACATGTTTATAAGGTTGAGCATGCAGAGAATTGGTATAGGACACTCAAACAAGAGTGGTTCACTCTCCAGTAGAAGTATATGGAGTACTGTGAGAACACAGAAAAAGGAAAAACTACCCCCTTAAGGAAATACTCCTAAAATAGTTGTGACTTTTCTAACAACTACAGGAACAGTGCCCCAGATCACCAGATATTTCACCTGATCCCATTTTAGAAGTACAAACCAGAAAATACAGTAGCAGAGCACCCACTGAAGGGACCACATTGGTACACTGCCATTCACCAAGGAACACTTAAGTGATTTTCACAAGAGCACCCTCAAGAGTACAGTGGTGTGAGCTGGGTGGGCAGTGGTGGTGCACACCTTTAATCCCAGCACTCAGAAGGCAGAGGTAGGTGAATCTCAGTGAGGTCAAGGCCAGCCTGGTCTACAAAGTGAGTTCCAGGACAGCCAGGACTATTACACAGAGAAACCCTGTCTTGAAAAACCAAAACAACAACAACAACAAAAAAGTGGTGTGACATTGGCACTTCTTGTACTTTACCTGAAAAATTCTGACTCACAAGGTGTGGGCCAGGACTCTGCATTTCTACCAAGCTCCTAGGGCAATGCTGCTGCTGCTGTTCCAGGAACCATGCTTCCAAGGATGCTTTTAGAAAGCATGTCTCATTTCCCTGCTGTATTCAGGAATTTAAAACAGAAGCCTCTGGGGAAATACAGGGACTAATAAAAGGATCCATCACTTCTGGCTCTGAGACAGAGAGCTTACAGATGAAAATCTTGGTGCTCTCCTGGCCCTTCATTTCTCCTCCATTGAAGAGCTAGCTGTCTGACCTATATACACCAATAGGAGACAAGGGTGGGGGNCGTGTGATAAAAAAAGAGAGGAAACTTTAATAAATGAAACTTCTCAGGTCTCCAAGCTGACTTGCTTTATGAATGTGTGTTTACAGATAAGCAGCCCCAAGGACTGGCTGAGTCATGGTGACTGAGTAAAGGNCTTTTCTCCAAGCCCATCAGAGTCAATCTGCTGAGGAGAGAGCCAGGGACTACCCATCACTATGTGGAAACATACATCAGACGAGATGATTAAACTCACACCAGCGGTGTGCAAGCACCCAGAGGCCCCCAGACCTTAGAATGCACCCAGAGCCTTCTAGGCACCTAATCTAAAATATGAAATGAATTATTCTTACTTTCAGTTCTGTCCTTCTCAGCTCCAACCTGCACGATTACCACTCTTGCATCATTAATAGAAACAACGACCAAGATTTATGAAGGGTCATTCTTTCAAGGCTCTCAGAACTTGGAAGAACGAATCAATCAAAATTATTTATTGAGCATTTTCAGCTAGGAGCTGTGGGAAATAAAGCAAACATGGATTTAGTGTGTACACTTCCTTAATTCAAAAGGTCTGCAGATGACGGAGGGAATGAAACTCGAGGAGGTGGGGAGAAACTCACAGCTCCAGAAATGCAGAAGCTGGATGAACCTTGCTTTCCAGAGGCAGACAGTTCCAGCTGCACCTGGTACAAGGTGCGCAAGGCTGGATATGTCATTCATTCCCTTCCAGCCTCAGTTTGTACAAAAATAAAAGAAGGGCAATAACTGTGTATTCATCGGATATGGTGATGGTCAGTCAACTGACATGAAACATGACTGACAGACTCATAACACATGCCCAATGCATTTGGGTTGTTTTTATTGTGCTAGATGGTATCTATTATTGGAGGGAAGGAAGGGGGAAAGGAGAGAAGGAAAAGGAAAGGAAAAAACAAATTGAGAGAAGACTCACGTGACTCACTTGCTAAGCAAACTTCTTCCTGGAAATAAAGAGGGGTTTATCATCTGGGCCTTTACATAAAGGTCACTGGGTAATATAATGGAAAAACTCTTCTATTACAGTTTTCAGAAGACACAGATTAGCCATTCAAATGGCTATTTCTTGTGTAGATCCTCTATAAAAGCAGAGAATATACTATTACAACATAAATCATCACCAAAATGTCTGTGCCCAGCTAGGTCATGTGGCCCAGGGACATTGTTCTGATGATATAACTTATTTCAATGATAGAGCTTGGAGTTCCTAAGAGAATGGCTAATTAACATGTCCATTAGACTGCCTCCTTCCAATGATGCATCTTAAGTGCACTTTTCACAAGCACCAAATTGCAGTCAATTCCTGGCTGAATTATTTGATGGGGAACCAGGGTGCAGTTCTGCCATAAGGTTCCTAGATACAGACAGGAGGGAGGCAGAGTTTATATTCCAGTTATAGTGGAAGCATATGATATAGGTAGACAGAAAAGTAGAGAGAAATGTACCAGGCAATGGGGGCAACACATGCCTTGGAAAATATTCATGAGCACAATGAAAAGTTTGCTGAGAATTTACACTCCATGACTAAGCTCCTGAACCTGTATCTTCATTTCATTCTTTGTAAAAAAACAGCTTCATTAACATATACCTCATGGAGTTCATCCTCTTAACGTGTGTAGTTTTGTAATTTTTATTTTAAAAGGTGTGCACAGATCTTCACCAACTACCTCCAGAACAGTTCTATCACCCAAGGAAGCAACTCTGAACACTGCAATGTTTCTCAGCTTTTCACATACTATGAGCAAAGCAGCTCAGAAGAAAGATTAATTTTGGCTCAAGGTTTAAGAGTCTTCTGTTTATCATGGCAAGGGGGGGGGCGTGACAAGCCAGAGTAGCTCACCCCATGGTAGCCAAGGAGTTAACAGAGATTTTGCCTGCATTCACTGCCTTCCTTCTTTTTCCCTGGGTGTTATTCTACTTCCGTAGCTGATATTGTGATAAATACCCCAACTAAAAGCAGCCTTGAGGGAGAAAAAAATTTATCTGACTTACAATTCCAGGTCCATCTTTGAGGGGAGTCAAAACAGGAACTCTTAAGGCAGGAACTCAAAGCAGGTCCACTTGCTGTTCCACACAGCATTACCACTTGACCAAGGAGTTCAGGTCATAGCTAAAGAAGTGCAGCAGGAACAACGGAAGATGTAGCTTGCTTGCTGGAAGCAAATGTTTGCCTACCTTTCTTATATAGTTCAAGACCATCTGCCTAGGGAATGGTACCTCCCACAGTCAGATTGGCCCTCCCACATCAATTAAAAACCAAGACAATCTCCTTGCAGATGTGTCCCACAGGCCAGTCTGATCTACATAATTCTCTTCCCAGATAGTTCTAGGTTGTGTCAAATTGACAGTTCAAGCTCACCAAGACAGGCGGCTTACCTCACAATTAAGGCTAGTTCTATTGCCTTCAGTTAATATTCTCTGGAAGCTCCCTGTAGACATACCCACACTTGAGCTTTAGTAATCTAATTTCTTCTTAATTTAATCAAGTTGATGATGAAGATCAACCAACACAAATAAGCAGCCACTCTCTATTCCTGCTCAATCCCAACCCTAGGTAACTCACCTTTAATCTATCTTTTACCTGAATGGAATTACCTATTCTGAAAAGTTCATGTAAACAAACTCACACAAAATGTTGTCTTTTGTGGCTCCTTTCTTTCAGTTAGTGTAGTAATTTCAAGGTTTATCTATGTTGTAACACACATCAAAATGTCACTCCTTTGTAAGATCAAATAATAGTCCATTAAATGGTTATAGCAATTTTTGTTTACTCACTCATCAGATTATAGGTATTTAGGTTATTCTGCATTTTGGGTTATTAACAAATAATTCTGTCACAGTCTCACAGCACATCCCTTCTAACCCAGGCTTCTGTATCTTGATTATAGCCCATCTCAATGGATGTTAAGAGGTATCTCATTGGAAGTTTCACTTGTATTTCCCTGATGACTAATGATGCTGGGTATATATGTGCTTATTGACCATTTGTATTTCTTCTTTAAAGACATGTCCACTCAAACATTTTCCCATCTTAAAAAGGCAATTACGTACATTTTAATTTGGTGTGTTGTCAGAGCTATTTATATGATTCCCTTATCAGATACATGATTAACAAATATTTTCCCTCATTAAATGAATGGATTTTTGTTTTCTTAATGCTGCTATTTAGAGAATAGAAGTTTTAAGTTTTGGTGGAATCCATTTACCTATCAATCAAATTGTTATTTGTCTTCATATCTAAAAATGGGTTGCTTTTCCATGGTCACAAAGATATGTGCCTATGTTTTTTTCTAAGAATATAGTTTTAACTCTCTATTCTAACCTTCTGATCTATTTGTGGATACTTTCAGTGCACTGTATGAGCCAGGAGTCAACTTCATTATTTTGCATATAGATTTACAGTTTTCTTAATGTCATTTATTAATTTTTTCCCCAGGGAATTTTCTGGGCACAAATGTCAAAAGTGACTGAGCATAAATGTATGGCTTGATTTCTGGATGATAAATTCTACTTCATCGATCTATGTGTCTATCTTCAGCCAGTAGAATACTCCTTACCGTTGTAGCATTCTAGTACATTCTGCAATATAGAAGTTTAGAGACCCTGACTTTGTTTTCCTTATGTTTGAGATATTCTTAGTCACTTACATTTCAATATACATTTTAGGTTCAGTTTATCAGTTTCTACAAAAAATTAAGGCAGTTCAGGTATTTTGTTTGTGTATAGAACTATAGCTGACTCTTGTGTGCTGATCTATGTCCAGCAACCTTGTTGAAGGTGCTATTTCTTGTTCATTAGGTGTGTATGTGCTATAATTTTATATATTCAATATCACATTTATACATGCCAGTGTTCCCCTCCTCTTCATTTTGTGATATTCCATTTTTAGCTAATGTGCTCTTATCCTTGGGTCAGAGTAGGACAGGAGTTCTTTATTCTTAGGCTTTTACTAGAAGCATTTACTAGGAGAAAATTATTTTACTACNGGGTCAGATTGTCATCTAGAAAGAAATCACTGCCAGCATTGTGTGAATACAAAAAAAGTTTCCAAGCATTAATATAGAAGATTGTGAGAATAGTCAGTAATGCATGGTGCTTGTTCAAATGTTTTACATAGCTTCAATTTTCTTAGCTGTCTCTAAAGGACCACACTCTAGGGTAGCAGTGATTAGATCAATTTTAATAAATAAGACCCATGTGCAACTTCTCTACTTGCATTTGTGGCTATTTGATCTACACATTCCTTGTACCAAGGTGGTCAATAAAAGATTGGCTTTCTTTACCTGACCAGGTCATTCTGGCTCTTAGTTTAATGCCTCTTCTATGAAAATGCTCTTTGGTATTATTAACATGTAATTCAAACATCTTGACATTTCCTATCCACTTCATAGTTCCATCCACAAGCCTCTTTCCCAGAATTTCTTGTGTTTTGATCATTGAATCATTCTCCTTCCAGGCCCTTAACAAGCCAGGGTATTAACCAGTGTGATAAATCCATGTGTATTTTTATCTTAGGTCACTGCTCTTTCTACACAAAGTGGATAACCAGTTATGCCCCATATAAGACCTTTGACCAATAGAAAAGTTTTACTTATCACTATCCATCAAAACCACCCTATAAATAAAGCTTGACAATTTTACTTCTATGTTAGTTAGGCATTAAAGTCTTCTCATTAAACTGTTGATTACATCTATAGGAAAAATGTTAGTACTTTAGTAAAAGATAACATGGAATGCTATGTTATCTGCTTGTCTATCTTTGACTGCACGGAGTCTTAGATGTACCATTTCTATGTTAGAATGGATTGGTGCACTTCATAATTTGGTAGCTTTTACCTAACTCATCAAATAATGGGCAGCTCAGGTTGCTTATGGTTTCATACCCAGAAGCTCTGTGTTTGCCAAGGTCCAGTAGTACATTAAGAGCTGATGGATCATTATTCTCTGTTAATAGCTTGGGGTTTCTCCAGAAGACAAATGCTCTACACTGAAATTCTTCTACTGGATTTTACATAAACTCTATGCATTGTTGTCATGGCTAATTTTGGTTGTCAACTTTACACCTGGGAAGAGGGAACTCAATTGAGAAATTGCCACAAGCAGACTGGCTAGTGGAAATATCTAGAGAGCATTTTCTTGACTGCTAACTGATGGAGGANGGCTCAGATCACTGAGGGTGATGCCACTCCTAAGCACTGTAGTGATCCTGGGTTATACAAGAAAATTAGGTAAGCAAGAGAGTCAGTAGCATTCCTTTGTGGTCTCTATTTTAGTTCCAAGTAACAGGTTCAACAACAGGTTCTTGCCTTGAATTCCTGCCTTGGTTTTCCTCAATGATAAACTAAAAAGAATAAAATGACATAAACTTTTCCCTCCATAAGCTGCTCTTGGCCATGGCATTTATCATAGCAACAACAAACTAGAAAAATTATCTTTTCCTACCATAGATGCTGTGAGGTGTTGATTGTAAACTTGATGCTATTTAGAATCACCTAAGATGCAAATCTCTAAGTATATCTTTGCAAGCTTTTCCGGACAGGTGTAATTGAGGTAGGAACACATAG
>LZPO01018372.1:8522-20332 GCA_001675575.1 Neotoma lepida | reverse complement strand
GAGAAGTAGGGAGGACCTCTCATGATTTTAGAAAGGGGAGACAAGGCTATAAAATTCCTGAAAGATCAGCAATGTTATGAATGAATTTCAGAACCCATTAAACATGTCTCCAGGTACTGTGAATCTCCACAAATCTTTCACAAAACTGGTAGGCCGAGTTCTGCCCAGGCCTCTCTTCTGTGGAAAGCAGCTTTGGCTACTGTACAATTGACAGCTTCTTACAAACTCTACTTATCCTAAAGTAACTCACCTTGAAAAATTAACAGAAGTTAACAAATATACTAAAATGTAGGCAGAAGGCTAAAAATTATTTTATGAAATCACCAATTTGGGCAAACTGGGAAAGGAACCTGAATTAGCTGATGAAAGTATGAATTGTGTCATATCCACGTAGTTTGAAATTTTGAGAGTGCTAACAAGTGAGTCTCTTGAGTGCTGACTTCCCACTAAGAATTATACTAGCAGACCTGATAGTTGTTGGTCAATTGTGGTTGCCGCTTCTCCCCGCACCCACAGCCTAACAGTACTAGTTTGCTTAGAAATCCTATTTCCAGAGATAGCAAAAGGCAAATTCCAGTATTATCCCTATCCTAACTCGCAAAGATTGTGAATTATGCTGCTGTCCCCTTGGGGGAATAGAGGAAAAGATGGTCAGATGTTACTTCACTGAACACTTACTATAATAGCTTCCTAGTGTCTTTATGTTCGTCGGTGTCCAGACAGGCCAGAGTCCTGAGCAAAGCCTCGAAAAACACTGGAAGGCGGAAACACATTCTGCCTTGGCTTCTTCACCCTTTTCTGCTTCGGCTCCCCTGATGAAGTCGATCACTACTGACTCTCACCTAATCCAACAAAAGCACTTCTCCTTGACCTCATGTTAGTCAGTTGCCTCAGGAAAGCAAGGGACTGAATGGAAGGGATCAGATACCTACCAAATAAAGGAATTAAGGATGAGTTTCTGGCCAAGCCCACTGAAAATAACCCTTGAATAAAATCACATAATTGTTCGGCTCTGTGTTACACTCTAATACCTTGCAATCCAATTCTGGCAGTGTAGACATCTGACTTACAGCCCTGAATCAGAATAAACAAGGACCTTCAAGTGTCCAAATGGGTCTCCACCAAGTCTCCAGCAAATCCTACATTCAAAAGTAGTCTCATCTTCTAGGCCTCATTTATCTGATTTTCCAGTCCAAAGCAGTGTAGAGAATGTACTTGTCCTAGGAAGAGCGGAGGAGATGGTTCTGAAAAGCTGAGACATTGATGGCACAGTGGAGTGTGCACTCCATACAGTTCAGTCTGTGGCAGCTGGGTTGAACTGTAAGATAAGAGGAGAGTTCTCCAGAGAAATAGGAAAATCTATCCCTGACAAGCAGGGATGATTAGGATTCACAAGGATGACCCTTCATCATAAGAAAAGATTAAATGGTACCAGCATACTCTAACAAGGACAGGAATATGTGAAGGGTCTTTGTTTTATACAAGTTTAGAATATGTGTTACTGCTTATAGTTTATGTCATTAAAATTTAGGTGGAGCATTTTATACTTATATCACTTTTATTTATTTGGTGATCTTTTTAATTTGGAAAATGCAGACATGGCATTGAAAACCAGGCTAGCCAAAACTACTCAGCATGGACACCTTGAAAGGCTGTTTACTCTTGAATATTTGTTTTAAGTCCAGGTCTCTGGCAGTAAGGTCTCTCCTTCCCATTGACCTTAGTTCTGTACTGTATGTTGTCATCTGAGGTAAAGCACAGCTGCTCATATTTAGCTGATTTCTTCTGTTAATGTGTCATTATAACTGACCAGAAACATGGTAAAGGGAGTTGTTTGTGTGTTTTTTCTTTGCTTATGCAACTTCTAAGCAGAAAATGTTCTTGAGACCAGATGGTAAAGAACAGTCAACTGAAAGTTGTACTCTGCAGATGGACTGATGTTTCGTGTGCTCATGAAGCCAGTTCAAATCCATTTGTGAGTTCAAGTCTTGATTTTAGTAACCCTTGCACCTCTGCTAGATCCTGTTCAGTTGGCAAGGAAAGGGGCTCGAGTATTTAGTTACATGATCTCTGACCANCTGAGCGATGAAGCAGCAATGCCACAGCCCTCTGTAGTTCAGCCTTCAACCCGATGAAAGTTCATCACAGGTCATTTTGGACACAGTACATCACCAGGCTACAATGACCACCTTGTGTTTGTGACCAAATCTATTTTCAACATTGTTGTTTTAAAAATAGTATACTTTCTTAGTACTTTTCTTAGTTTCTTATTTATCCAGCNTTCAACTTGGCATGTAAGTTTTTGTTAGAGTGGTTGTTGTTGTTGTTGTTGTTGTTGTTGTTGTTTTTAATCTGCTCAGCAATTTGGAAGTTTGCTTAGAACACAGATGAGTTAAGATAAAAAGCTGTTTTTCAAAAAATGCCTCTAGTAAGTAAAAATGAAGATACTATATCTGAATGAATGTGGAAAGTTGTCCCTCTGTATATTTTTAAAGCTTCTCAAAACCATCCCCAGTTCTCAGCCAAATGCAGCCTACCCAGATTGTCTTTAGGAAAGTAGCAATTCACAGAGATTTGCAGTTAGCTGCATATCAAACCACACTCTCACTTCAGTCCCTGCTCATAGCTCCACCATTTTAGAATATGGTGAGAGATGCCAGAGNCCTACCATCTGTTTAATGGGCTAATTATGTTTAGCACNTGCCTACTTCACAGTAATACTATGAGTGAGGTTGCCAAACATCATACAAATGTATATGTTTGTATATATTGGTATATAAATACACACATAAATAAAGTCGTATACGTATATAGTAGCATTCAGCATTTCTGCACTTTATTCCATGTTTTTCTTCCAAGATATATCATGGCCTTCACTTAAGTATAGCTGGGCATTGTCAGAGTTTGTCATGATGTATGGTGAGTTTCTCAGACTGAGAAGGGAAGTGATTGAGGTACTTGAGGAGCTAAATTTGTGTGTGTGTGTGTGTGTGTGTGTGTGTGTGTGTGTGTGTGTGTGTGTGTGTCTGTGTCTGCGTCTGTGTCTGTGTCTGTATACACCTCTGTCTTTGCCTGTTTTAACTGTACTCCATATTCTCTCTCTTAAAATCTTAACTTACCTCCATAGTCAATGCAGCCAAATTCCTGACACTGTTTGTTTCTGTACCAAATATTTTAGCTCCTCCTGTTTAGAAGCTGAGAATTATTCTGCTTTACCGAATCCCTTCAGCATACAGCTACAGCTTTTCTCTTAAGTACCATATCTTCTGTATTGAGTCTGTTGTTAAAGCTGGCATTTTTTCCCTTTCATGATGACTGTGCAGCCCNTGATAATGTTTCTAGTGGTCTCAGAACACTTCCTAGGTGTGTGGTCTCAGGGACTCTAGTCACTACAAGAACTAGTTGTCAAGTNATAGCCAAGGAAGTTATAACTGGGTTCCAAGTTGGGTCAACCTTAGCCGCTTCTCAGAAGTGAGGCTTACAGTGAGTGTCCAGAAGGTTTGGAGCAATAAAAGAGAGGCAGACAGAGGGCATTCTAGGTGAAGGGAATGAAAGCAGCAATGAACAGAGCAGAAATGGAAAGGAGCGAGTCATGGGTAACCAGAGTGCCTGCTCAGGATATGATATAAGCTCTAGGTGCTGGGCTTTCTGTGTGGCTCCTTTGTCTCTGTAAGGCTAGCTCAGCTAGCTCTGCAAGCTCTGGACCTGCTTGCCTTTGAGGGTGTATTGGCCTGAGAACTATTGGGAGAAACATCCATGTCTGCATACCAGACTATAAACCCAGTATGTTACATTCATTTGGAAAGAGAGAAAAGATCACAACATGGGAGACTATCGTGGATACATTTCATTTTGTCTCTCCTAAGATGGAAGTGTCTTTTTAAAGCTTCCTGCACCCCCCAGAGCAGTAGAATGTTTTACTATATTGCTTTAACTAGAGTAAAGTCTTCAAACAGAGCTGTTTTGTCTTATTTGTTTTGCTTTTGCAGATTTATGCTTACCAGGGATTTTTNATAAACAAGTTAGAAGGAGGAGAAATAGCCAAGATGTAAATAGTCCAATCAGATAAGCTTGCATGAGCTTGGTGAGGGCTTCGAGGGGAATGGAGGCCCTTCGTCAGTACCAGAATGATCATTTTCACCTTAGGCATCAGTCTGATTTGAGAGGAGACGTTGATAGACAAAGAAAGGNGGAGATGATATTACTTGTATTTTCCCTTGGATAGATGAAAAATAATCACCTGGGTATATATTCTGTGACTTCTTGAGCTGAACAACACAACAAGCTATGGACCCTGATCAGAAGAAAGCAATGCTTATCTAAACAAGAAGGAGGGACGCCCCTTCATCTCTCTTCCTGGAGCACCATCAAATGCTATGAGTAGAAGGAGGCCCTGCTCTCCTAACACCCCTGCTCTCCTAACACCCCTGCTCTCCTAACACCCCTGCTCTCCTAACACCCCTGCTCTCCATCCCTGCTCTCCATGTAGGAATATGCATTTTCATGCCTTGCCTGTGGTCTACAAGAATTTAGACACAGATAGGGATCCAGACTCTTCTGAGGCACTCAGGTACCATTCAGTCCAATCACCCTGTAGTTTCTCCAGTTCCTCTGTCACCACTTTNGGGAATTCTAACTTGGCTTCTTCTAGCAACACTGCTTTTTTGTATCTTGATTACCAACTGGCTTCTCAATTAATTGCTTTGGAGAAGTTTATTTTATAATAATTAATTGCAGAGTTCCTATAAATGAATCTAGTAGTTAAAATGGGCTCTCAGATATGTCCTAAATATTACACAAATAAAGAGAAACTTACCAGATGGACATTTACATCTTTTTTGTATGACTGCTAGAATACCTGTAAAACTGTCTTGGACCATATTAGACTTCTCAAATTTGTAGCACTCCAGACATTTGTTGGGAGGTATAAGTAGTACGGTAAGAGTTGCTCATTTGCCCCCTATGAGTTGTGCCTAAGATGTGTTTAAACTGTTGTGCCTTTGTAAGGAAGTAATTCCCACTATCATTAATGTCCCCAGTTCCTGTCATCAGACCAGTTACTACAAATGGATAGGCATCAGCTTCAAAACCAGCTGTACTCAGTGTTTTGTTGGTGTTCTGTTCAGTGTAGAAGAGAAAGAACATGGTGAGTGTCTGGCATGGCCCAGCTCCCTTTAGTAGATAAAGACTCCATCACCAACAGCAGACATCCAATAAATGGTTATTGAAGGGGGTAAGGAAAAGTAGCCCCCCCCAAAAAAAAAACTTCGGAATCATTTGGAAATATTAGTTCCAAGCTTCTGATACAATGCCGTGTGGTTTGTTGCCCACATATGGTTATTATGATCTACTTGTCAGCAATGATCCAGAAATACTTTACTGTTGCAATGCAAAGTAACATCATAATCCATTTTTACACTGTAAGTGCGTGTGGCCCAGCAAGTCCTTGCTCAGATGCCAGACTCACCACTGTGAAGGAACTGGCTGACATAGTGTCCTGAAATCTCAGGTAAGTAGAGTCTTCTCACACAGGCATGGATTGAACCTGGTGTTTGAAGCCAAGAGGAGAGGCAGAGCTCTGCTCTTCCCTAAGTAGGANCCATTTGGCAATATTTATAATAGTTAGAGGGAATAGCCTTTTGTGAAGAAAATTGTGGTGTCTCAAGGCTGTTTTTATTAAAACATTTAGTCCACCAGCATACCAATTTTAAGAATAATTTAATTCACAAAGCCTATGAAATAAACAGAAGAGTCTAGCCCCAACAGCTGCGTCCCACCACTGTGATCCTGCTGTGATGCAGGGTGATTCAGTGGTCAAGATCCCTCCCCACTGCTGTGCATTTGGATATTTGTGAGGGGGAAAAAACTAGAACTCATTTCCTTTAATATCCATATGGCATGTAGCAAAACCACCGGAGAATACTAATCAAGATTTTCTTGGTCAGCTCTAGCCAGATGTTCAGGTAGCAATAATAGAGATCTCCTCCTCCATCTTATTTTCTTTTCTTTATGTTTTCTTCTCTAATCCAAAGCTTTCCTGCTTTTATGGATGGGGGTCACTCTTAAAGAAAGTAAGCAAAGTTTATCCTATTTGCAGAAACCCATGCTACTTTGACAGGTGACTATCTCATTGTGCCTTTTTTTGTAGCCTGTGCAACTGAGAGCATGTGGAATACACAGGTGCTAGTCCTCCAAAGACAGTGCTTAGTTTGAACTAGTCTAATCCACTGTTTCACATTACAGGGGAGAAGAAAGTTTTCCTCCTGTGGGCCTATCCTAAATGAGTGGCAGGATGTAACCTCTCTGTCTGTGATTTTCCATGAAGTTTTCCATGATATCTGGGGGTACTGACTCCTGGGGGTGCATGCTTTAAAATTAGCTATGATTAAAATTGGCTTTGGTTTCTCATAAGAGGGAAACATGAGACAGTGAAGAAATACAGACATAGATATCTTTGTAATATTTTCCCTCATCAATATTTTAACTCACTATCAAGACCCTATTTGATCCTCAATCAAATGAGTGATTTAAAAAAAAAAAACATTTTCTTTAGGGGCTGGGGAGATGGCTCATTTAGTAAAATTGCTTGCTTTGCAATCATGAGGACTTGAGTTCAGAACCCCAGTACCCATATATGATGCTAGACATAGCTGCATGTGCCTGTAATCTCAGCATTGGGATGTAGAGACAGGCAGAGATCTGCAGNGCTCTCTAACTATCCAGTCTTGCCAGATGGTGAGGTTCTAGTTCAGAGAGACCCTTTGTCAAAGGAATAAGGCAGAGAGAGTGACACAGGAACAGACAGGACATCTTTTTCTGGCTTTCAAATGTGNCTACCACTTACAGATGAAACATACACACACAAAGAACTTACCTTCGTGATTTTTTTAAGTCATGTTTTCAGCCTTTCCTAACACTGGGATTTTGGTTAATCATCTNAACAGGTGGCTGGGAGGAAATCAGGTGTAGAAAGTTCCCGTAGCTTATAGCAAACCAAAGGATATGCTCATGAGAGAAATGCAAACCCGTGAATGTAGTTATCCCCCACACACACATACACAAAGAGAGTAAGTAGTTCAGGGACAGTGTGTGATGCTATATGTCCTGCATGGGGAGACACTGAAGCCATGTTTTCAGTTCCTTTTCACTCCCTGGAAATTTATGCAATAAAAGGAGCCAAGAAACTTTGGAATATACTCTGGTGAAACATAAAGGAGATGAAAAAAAAGTCCTTTGAAACTCCAATTTAACCAGTGCAAGCTAGCAGCCAATACAGTGAAATAACTGCCTCCTTTGTCCTTTGGGGTTTGGTGTTTCTGTATACTAGGAAAGAGTTAGGGGATATATCTGCCTTGTGTGTTTGGAGCCCTTGGCTGTTTCAAATACCTTTAAGATGAATGCTTGTTTCCTGCATTTCCTTAAACAAGTTCAGTTAAACATATTGGTTATCCCACGATGCATGATTATTCAATACATTACAAAATACAGGAAAATCAATTGGGCTGTCCCCTTTCTCCCTTCGCCCCCTCCTGTCAGTCACAATGTGTGAGGAATTGAGAGTGCGTGTGCATATGTGCATGCATGTGTATGAGTGTGTCTGGGAGGTAGACAGATTCCCTACCTGGAAATGGCTTGCTATTATTAGATGTTCAGTTACCAGGGGTTATGTAAGACAATTGAAGCTCTGTTTTTTAACAGAGACATGATTCATGCTGCTTGTAGTAACAGTAACCACCTCCGAACGAGACAGAAACCAGACGCAGACAAAGGCTGGAGAAATCAATGCCGACTCCGTGCAGCCATTCTCCTGATAGCCTCTGCCTTTCAATCAGGGCACTTAGGTTATCAAGAAAGGAGGCTCCTGCTTATTCTGGATCTTTTCTGTCTCCTGGGACTGCCAGATAAATTCATGTGTCTGGAGCTAGGTACAGGAAAAACCAGGCTTCAGAAGCAGTAACATCTGACCTTCCTCCCTAGGATCTCGCCAGTATTCAGACACACCTGGCAAGGAACAGTGCCCGCACCTGTGCTAGGCACAGGGCTCTCCATGCCTTCTATTTAGAAAGCTTAGAGCTTGAGTGTTGGGCTCACCCANTTCTCAGAACTTTGCTCGGTTGATGTTTTCAGCATGCCAATGGAACAAAGAATGGAATGGTATTAGAGTTGGTACCCCTTTATTACAGCATCTCTCCAAACTCCAGTAGTCACAGACTTGCTTCTCAGCCCTCACACAGGCTCAAGACCCTTCCCTGGTCCCTTCAGACTCCACCAGCTCCACAGTACCCATAACTGCATGTCAGCCCCTCAACTGTGTAAGACAGGCAGTGCATCGCAATACCACCTTTCAGGTGAGAACCAGCTTTCTTTGTCCATGATTTTATATATATAAAAAAATCACAGCCAGGCAACGTTGGTGACCTGACCAGGGTCACACAGATCCTCTTTTCAGATGCAGAGAGAGTGGTTCTCAAGTCTCAGGCTCTTCTTTTCAAGTTTGCTACAAAGTTAGGTGGTAACCAGGACATTTTTGAAGAAAACTTAAAAATGTTAAAAAAAAAAAAGTCTTTTCTGCTGAAAACCTTGTTTTAGATTCTGCTCATTTGCCAGGCAGCTGGAAAGTCTCCCTTCCCCTCCTCTCTACCCCAGGCCCTAAGCACCTCATCTGTGTGAATTATGATGGGAACTCATGCTTAAAGAAAGTACCANGTGACCATTCCTGTGTCTACCCCAGTGAAGTAGAACATCCCAGCAGTATTTCCCTGTTCCTACCAGTGACATCCTAGAANGATGTGGACATCTTGGGCTTTACCCAGACCCTGGAAATAAATTACTTCAGCTACATAAAGAAGCTGATTCCTGCCTGAAGAATTCAGAAAATAGCAGTCCTGCCCCAGCTCCACACCCCACAGGCAGGCTGCCCTTCAGTCCCTCTCACACATGCAAGCCACCCAGAAAGACAACTCTGATGTAGAAATGACAGAGAACTGTAATCTCATCAAGGCAATAATCCCCTGCAACAAAATTTCATGTTAAGAAATACTATTATTGATTACTAGTGATCAACAGCTATGGATGATACAAAATTTCATAAATGATTCTGCTATTTCACGTTCTTTACCTATTTCAAGGTAAGACATAAGTAAATATTCTCATTTATAAAATAGTTTTTAATTAAATCTGTGTACTTTGGTAATCAAGAAGGGAAGTGAAATAGTTCACAGACTATATTTAATGAGCACTTACTCTTCTAATAAATTACGAAAGTCGTCTGTTCCTTCAGTTTTTAAGGAAGAAAGCTGTACTATTCCTNCACACAATNGAACTCCCTGATCATACACCCAGAAACTATATTTCTAGCCCCAATTTCAGCACAAACTCACTATTAGGAAATAGATTAAGTCTCTGCTTGAGGTAACATCTGATTTGCAGAACTCAAAGCCCTTTGCTATCTGGTTGCTCTGCACTGTCCTAGGAAGACCAGCCCTGGGCTATCTGTGTGGGGGCAGTAACCAGTTTTCTGGGAAGATGGAACTCACTGTTTGGGGGTTCTGTGTTGTGCAAGTGGCTGCCAGGCTGCCTTAGCTTACACAANACAATGTGTCTCCAGACTGACTGGAGATAGAGGCTAGTATATGGGTGAAAGNTAGCAGAGAAGTCTACAGATACCTGCTGCATGCCCTGATGATGTCTTTATTTTCATCAGGTTACCATGATTTAATGATCATAACTAGAAATTTTCCTTGATATAAAAGCGAGTTTGTTTGGTGCTCCTTATCTTTCGTCCTTCTCTCTGTTTGGTATCAACTAAGGCAGAGTCTGTCTTACAGCTAACTACAAGGCAGCCTTTGCTTGTGTAGGTCCAGTCTTTTTCAAAAGCCTGAAAGACACACAGTGGCATTTGTAGAGGCAATGGCAATAATAGTGGATGGTGTTATTTTCAACAAAGTATCATACATTCTACCTGGGCCTTTACCATCCTAAACAGTCCTCTACAGAAATCAGAGCTGGATTTTCAGGCCTCCAATAACTATGGCAACCAATAACATGGTTATAACATCCTAATGTGTGCAAAGGTCTGCAGTAGGTGTTGATGTTTCTGTAAACTATGAGGCAGCCTATTCCCTAGANGACTGACACACTCCCAAATGATACAGAAAGCAGACAGTAAACAGTAACTATTCATCTAAATGCCAAGCCAACGTCAGAAGTCAATGTCGCCCAAGCCATTCCTCACAACAAGGTTTCATAAGGAATATGTCACTTCCTATGGGCCCTGAATGGGAAGAAAGTTCTGGTACAAAAGGAAAGGTGACAACAATGGCATACGATGGCATACTGTTATTTCTGAAATCGTGTGTTCAGAAGCTTAGGAATACAAATGTGTTTATCTTTCTGACCCCTAAGAGTTAACAGGTTAATACTAAATGGAGTATTAACAGAAAGACCTTATTTTATAGACATTCAGTGACTTTCACCATAGGCAAAAAGTAAAAAATAAAAGCTTTCCTCTAGTTTTCCTCAGGCATTTTTTAGGTNAAATAATGTCCCATTAATCCAATAAGCTTGGGCAAATATGGGGTCCTCAACACCTGTCTCTAGTATATGGTGAGCATACAAGAGGGAGCAAAGCATGTAGGGTTTCCTAAATTTATTTGACCAAAACATTCTGAAGTTTTTAATTTTTTTTAAGTAATTTTCTTGTGTGTCCTTGTGCGGGTATGGGGGCTGCGTGGAGATAGCGCAAGCACGCATGGAGNTCAGGCTTGTGGGAGCTGTCGGTCTTATCTTTCTAGCCTGTGAGTCCCCAAGATCAGGCTCAGAGTTGGCAGAGTTGCCTTCACAAACCAAGCCATCACACCAGCCCAACTTTTAATTTTAAAAATTAGTTCATTTATGTATATGGAAGCTTTATCTGCATGTATTTCTGAGCACCGTGTGCGTGTTCCTGGTGCCAGCAGAGGTCAGAAGAGAGTGTTGGGTCCCCTGGAACTGAAGCTCCAAATGGCTGTGATTTGACTTGCAGGGTCTGTGACTCAACCAGGGTTCTCTGGAAGAGCATCCAGCACTTTCAACAATGGAGCCACCTTTCAAAACCTCCCTTCCCTTGCCCCCCCCTTTTTTTTACTTACGATGCTTTTTAAGGTATCCTATAAACTGGTATCCTATAAACTCATTTGAGATATACCACCTTAAAGGATTTAAAGGTCCAGAGTTGAAAATCAAGTGAGAAATTATGTTGTGATGATCAGTGAGTGCTATTGAGAATGAATGTACCATTTTGACTGCAGAGAAGTATCAATGATGAAGCCAGTAGGCACAAGAAATGAGGACTAGAGAGGAGAGCATTGGAGGGGAGAATCAAATGTGGGTGAAAAACAAAAACGGAGGTGATTAAAGGAGACTAGAGTCCAGAAACTTAAGATGCTGCCTGGCTGCATAGGAGCCATGCTCATCAACTGAGAAAGAAAAATAGAGAATGAGCAGGACTTGGCAAAAGTCAGACACACTAAGGGTTGNGCATGGAAAAAATGGGTAGGGTTAGAGGCCCAAGATGGGAGCAGGTAGAGGGGGCCTTGCTTCAAGGACAGCAACAAGCNACTAGCGGTAATCTAGATTCCTGTGGTGAAGAAATTAAGGGGAAACCCTGCACATGAAAGATGAGAAGGGGGACTGGAGAGATGGCTCAAAGGTTAAGAGCACTGGCTACCCTTCCAGAGGTCCTGAGTTCAATTCCCAGCAACCACGTAGTGGCTCATAACCAACTGTAATGAGGTCTGGTGCCCTCTTCTGGCCTACAGGCATACATGCAG
>LZPO01018371.1:0-32369 GCA_001675575.1 Neotoma lepida | reverse complement strand
TATGACCTATTTTATAGAAAGTCTCAGGGGATGCTGAAAAAAATGTGTATTCTATAGTATTTGGATGGAATTTTATGTAGGTAGCTGTTAAGTCTATTGGTTCTATGGTATCACTTAAATCATATTTTCCTATTTTTATGTGGTTTTCTTAATTACCCATCTCCTATTCATCCCTCTTCCATTCTGTACCCACATTAGTGGCAAGCTCCCACTGAGATCNATCTTAGAGACAATTATTTCCATCTGACAAACATTTTCAGGCCTTTTTGCTTCCAACACTGGGAGTCTCTGGACTCTCACAGCCTCTGATAAAGTTGAGATACTGGCCCATGAACAGGAGTTTCAGATTCCTAGGGAACCCTGCCTGGATACACAAAGAGTACAGCATAAAGATTCTGAAACAGCTTAGTATGGATTTCTGGATGGGGAGGTAAGCAATCTCAGACTTTAGGGACATCTAAGGACTGGCTAACCTTGGCTCCTTCTGTCCAGCCCACAACTCTAGTGAATCCACAGCTCAGAACAGTGGATTTTTCTCTTTAGTGGTTTGCAGTGTTCCCACTGGCATGGTATAGAAATGGTTTCATCTTCTTCCTCCAATCAGTAAAGAATTCTANATATTCTGTGTTCCAGAGAGTATTGTGTTTTCAGCCCCTACTAGGGAAAGATGTGCCCTCCCCTCTCTCTCTTACACCTAAAGAATGACTTGGCTATGGAAGATCCCCAAGTTTAAAATTGTGGAAGAAATCTGGTGAGTACTCTTAATCCTGGGCTCCTATGTAGCATAACTTGGTGGAAGGTCACCAGGTGAACCTTCATTCAGAGGCCTTTTATGGATGATGGTGGGTAAGAGTTTGTTGTTGAAATCCAGCTTTAAGTCATGGCAGTCATATAGGATTCAGGGTGTTATTTCAATTTTTTAAAATATTATTTGAGACTTACTTTGTGTCTAAGTATTTGGTCAATTTTGGAGAAAGTCATGAGATGCTTAGAAGAAGGTATATCTTTGTGTTTGGGTGAAATNTTTGGTAACTATCTGAGAAGATCCATATTAGCGAGAATCCACANTAACAAAATTAGAAATAAAAAGAGGGACATAACAACAGACACTGAGGAAATTCAGAGAATCATAAGAACATACTTTAAAACCCTGCATTACACCAAACTGGAAAACCTAAAATAAATAGATAATTTTTTCGATATATACCACTTACCAAAGTTAAGTCAAGATCAGATATGCAATTTAAATAGGCCTATAACTCCTAGTGAAATAGGAGCAGTCATTAAAAGTCTCCCAACCAAAAGAAGCTCAGAGCCACATGGTTTTAGTGTAGAATAATACCAGACTTTAAAAGAAGAGTTAATGTCAATACTCCTCAAATTATTCCACAAAATAGAAGCAGAAGAAACATTGTCCAATTCGTTTAACAAAGCCACAGTTACTCTGATACAGAAACCACAATATTTGTCATAAACATGGATGCAAAAATACTTGCAAACTGAATCCAAGAACACAGCAAAAAGATTATCCATCATGATCAAATATGCTTCATCCTAGAGATGCAGGGATGGTTCAATATAGGTAAATTGAGAAATGTAATCCACTACAAAAACTAAATGAAAGACAAAAACCACATGAGTATCTCATTAGATGCAGAAAAGGTCTTTAACAAAATTCAATACGCCTTCATGATAAAAATCTTGAAGAGATTTGAGACATGCCTCAACATTAATAAAGGCAATTTACTGCAAGGCCATAGCCAACATCGACCTAAATGTAGAGAAATTCAAAGCAATTCCACTAAAATCAGGAACAAGAGAAGGCTTTCCATTCTCTTCATATCTACTCAATATAATATTGGAATTCTAAGCTAGCACAATAAGAGGATTGAAAAAAATCAAAGGGATACAAATTGGAAAGAAAGAAATCAAAGTATCTTTATTTGCAGACGATGTGATAGTATGCATAAGTGACCTGAAAAATTCCACCAGAAAACTTCTATAGTTGATAAAATTTTCAGCAAAGTAGCTGGATACAAAATTAACTCATGAAAATCATTGCCCTCCTATATATAAAGGACAAATGGACTAAGAAAGAAATCAGGTAAGTATCTTTCACAATAGCCTCAAATAAAATAAAATCTCTTGGGAAAACTCTAAGCAAGTGAAAGGTTTGTATGATAAAAACTTCAAGTCATTGAAGAAAAATTGAAGACCATATCAGAAGATGGAAGGATTTCCCATGATCATGGATCAGTAAGATTCACCTAGTAAAAATGTTATAGTAAAAATAGTATAACAGATGTATAATAATAGTATAATAGATAGTTATAGTAAAAATGATCATACTCCAATCAATGCAGATCAATGCAACCACCTCTAAACTTCCAACACAATACTTCACAATTTCTATATACACATGGAAGGACAAAAAACCAAGGATAGCTGAAACAATAAAATAATAAAAGAATTGCTGAAGGTATCACCATTCCCAATTTCAAGTTATAATACAAAAATCTATAATAATAAAAGAGCATGGTATTGGCATAAAAACAGACATATTGATCAATAGAATCACATTGAAGACTCAGACATAAGTCTATACATCTATGGACACCTAACAAAGAGGCCAGAAGCATACACTGGAGAGAAGACAGCATCTGCAACAAATGGTGCTGGTCAAACTGGAGGGCTGCATGTAGAAGAATGCAAACAGATGCATACTTAATAAAACTCAACTCCCAATGCGTCAGAGATCTCAACCTAAAACCAGAAACACTGAATCTGATAGAAGGGAAAGTGGGGAATAGTCTTGAACTAATTGGCAGAGGAAAAAACTTTCTGACAGAACACCTTTAGCACAGGCAGTAAGATCAACAAGTAATAAATGGGGCCTCAAGAAACTGAGAAGCTTCTGCACAGCAAAGGACACTGCCATTCAGACAAAGAGGCAGCCAGCCGATGAAGTCAAATTTTGCCAACTATACATCTGGTAGAAGGTTAATATCCAAAATATATAAAGAACCCAAGAAACTAGATATCAAAAAAAACTAATAACCCAATTAAAATGGGGTACAGATCTAAACAGAGAATTCTCAGTAGAGGAATCTCAAATGGCTGAGAAACACTTAAAGAAATGTTTAACATCCTTAGCCATCAGTGATATGCAAATCACAACTACTTTGAGATTTCACCTTACACCTGTCAGAATGGCTAAGATCAACAAAACAAGTGACAGGTCATGCTAGCAAGGATGTGGAGTAAGAGGAACACTCCTCCATTGCTGGTGGGAGTGCAAACTTGTAAAGCCCCTATGGAAATCAGTGTGGCTGTTTCTGGGGAAGATGGGAATTGATCTTCCTCAAGATCCAGCTACATCACTCCTGGGCATATACCCAAAGCCTGAGAACTTCTTTAAAATGTTTAACATGTGTCCCATGACTTAGTAATTCTGCTCTATCTTGTAAATCCAAAATGTGAATACACGTGATCACATGAAATCATATGTGAGAATATCTATATAGCTTTATTATAACCCAAACCTGGAATTGGAGGCCCACACCTATAATCCAACCATTCATGAGGGCATGGCAGTGAGATCATGAGTTCAAGGCCAACCTGGACTATGTAGAGACCTTGTCCCCCAAAAGAAGAGTAAATAAACAAGTAAAATAGTTGTGCATAGATGGGGTAAGTGGGTAGAATGTGTCATGTGCACATTTGGATGACATGACATTCTACTATAAAAGGAGACAAAAATATAATGTGAAGTGACATAGCCAGTCACAAAACATTCTACTTATATTGAATTCGACACAAGCTCCAATATGGCAAGATAAAGTAATGTATTGATTGCTTTGAAGCATTTCCAGATGAGTAGTTTTGAAAAGACACTGAGTGTAAGTAACATATTTCCTCCTCTGCATCTGGATAAGAAGGCACTCTTTTACAATAGATAAAAGGAATTATTGAGATAATTGACTTTAGGTGCCTGGTATCAGAGACCTGATGAAAACATGGGTCAGATCTTGATACTAAAGGGCTTACCTGGGACCCAAAGCTCTGAGATTCTCTTGGCCTTGGTTTGGTTAAAGATGTACACACACTGAAAGTATGTTACTTGGAGTGCAGGGATCACAAACACGAAGTCCTCCATCATCTCTCTGAACTGTATTTGGAAGGTCTGGGGGCCCTCAACATCCCCCTTGTATTCTTCCATTAGCAGGCCACTACATTCAGGAGGCAGAATCTACACCAGGAGTAATCAGGAAAGTGATGTTAGGCAGGTTCTTGGATAGGCAGCAGCCTCTGTGTAAGGAATGTGGCTTGGAAAAGACAGGGTATGGGGGAAAGGTATGAGCTTTGGAGGAGCCCACACAGAAACACACATGTGCACATGCCTGTATTTCTGGGCATGTTATCTGAGAAGAATATATGGGAACTCTCTCTATTAGGACAGGATTCAAGTCTCTCACCATCTGTGCTGCTGTACTCTTCAGAACAGCTGGCAGGGTCTCTCTGGTTATGTTCTTTATTATGTGATCAAGGCCCATGAACTTGCAGGTAGAGGAGAGAGTCTTAAGTGTGGTATGAGTTGGACCTAGATTAAGTATCTCTGAGTTTCTACTACCCAGCATTTGAGTTTAGATTCCCAGGGGCTTAGAACTAAATCTTACCAAGGGAACTCCCCAGCAAAATTTATCATGATTGATACCAATGATGTTGGGGACAGAGTGAAAATCCACAGAGGCCAACAGCTCCTGATGGTGCCTAGGTAGGAACGTCTCATCCACCACACCAGGGATCATAGTGAAGACCTATGGGGCATTAAGTGTCAGTGCTGAAGATCAATCACATAAACATTCTGATGCTCACTATTAGAATTTAGTAGAATATAGAATAGAATATCCACACTATTTCTCCATTTCTTATCTCATCTCAGGATGTTATGTTCACTCTAGAAGAAACTGGGCATCAAAATTAGCCTATCTTGTTCCTTTTGCACACAGTATTAAAAGGACAGTAAACCATAGAGACTATTAACTTGAGTAGTAAGGACTGGCAATCCTACATCCTGATGACCAGGTCCTCCAAGCCACACAATTTTCCCAACCTGGTTGATAGCCAGAATCTCTGCTTCAGTCTTGTCTCATAGGCAGTGTACCAGGGCTTCTGAGTCCTTGGCCTCCCTACTGACAGGTTGGCCACTGTCTGTAAATAGAACAGACAGGGTTGACTCATCACTCCTAGCAGGGAACAGAGTTTCCTTGACCCCATGGAGTTGTCATTGCCTCCAAAAACCATATCCTACTGTTTGTTGTGTATGAAAGTACTTAAGTGAAATTATTCACATTTTCTCTTGCTCTTAGGTGACAGCTTGGAAAGGGACTGTACTACTTGCATATTTATTTTGTTGTTGTTTTGTTTGTTTTATGTGTAGTGTTCATGTGTGACAATGGGTATGGTGTATCATGTTTTGCCTGTGAAGGTCAGAGAACACCCTNGGGTGTCACTTGTCACTTTACCCTTTGTTTGCATTTGTCTACACTGGCTTAGCTGAACTATGACCTTCCAGGAATTCTACTGTCTCTACTTCCCATCTGTCCATAGGAGCACTGGGTTTACTGACACATATTACTACCTCTAGCCTTATATGGGCTCTGGGCATTTGAACTTGGGACCTCACACTTGCATAGTGAGTATTTATACCAGCTGACCCTTTTCCTCAATTCATATGTCCTGGTTAGATTTTTGTGGTTGTTGATTTGACACAAGCCAGGGTAATCTGGAACAATGGAATTCAACTGAGAAAATGCCTCTATCATATTGACCCATAGGTGAGTCTGGGCATTTTCCTCATAAATGACTGATAGAGAAGGCCCAGTCACACTGTGGGCAGTGCCAACTATGGTCAGGTCTCCTGGGCTGTATCAGAAAGCAAACTGAGAAAGCCATGAGTAACAAGGCAGTAAACAATATTTTTCCCTGGCCTCTGCTTCAGTTCTGGTCCCCAGGGACCTATCTGAGGGCTCACTCTGACTTCCCTCCAAGATGGACTATAAAGCATAAGCTGAAATAAACCTTTTTCCTCCCCCAAGTAGCTTTTAGCCATGGTCTTTATCACAGAAATAAGAAGCAAACGAGGAAACCATGCATACATATTTTTGGCAATGGTGGAAGACACTGGGCACAGCTTTGCTCTCATATAACATACTCAGCATACATAAAGCAGAGGGGGGTGGATTCTAAATTTTATTCCTCTCAGAAATTAATGGAAAGAAGCTATTTCCTATGATCCTTGTTTTCCCCACTTAACAGAGTAACAGAGTACCAGAAGCAAGGACTTTAGCAGCAAAGTAAGGGCGGTGTTATTGAGTGCACCCACTGTGTAGACCACCTCAGATGTGTCAGAGAAAAGATCAGGCAACAGGGCCACTCTGCTTTGCATAATGACTCTGTAGAAGAGTCTTTTGGACATTGAGGGCACAACAAGTGAAGACACACTTGTGCNTCTTGCTGATTTGCCAAAAATAGTGATCTGGTCTAAGTTGCCTCCAAAGTAGGCGATATTCTGCTGGACCCAGAATAGGGTGGCCACTTGGTCCAGGCAGCTCCAGATGCCTCTGGCATATTGGTCTCCAGTGCTGTGAAGTGACAGGGACAGGAATCACAGGACTGTCCATGTTCTACTCGGCCCCCNTTGTCCAGCCCAGCCCCAGGATTACCTGAAGAAGCTGAGGATATTGAAGCAACACTGGAGAGTTACCATTACTATTTCCTTCAGTAGCTACCAGTGTGAATACATCAGTCATGGAAGCCATTCCTACAACCACTCACCACCATGGATCCATACTATCACTTGAAGGTTTTAACCTAGATGCCAGGAGGACCACTCCCAGCCCAAGATCAACTGTTTGCCACTGTGCAGGTCAACATACACACAGATCTCCTCAGGATTTCACGATGTGGTAAAGAGATGGGGGTACTCTAGGCCTACATTTCCATTCCCACTTCCCCAACATGAAATCTCAGCATGAATTAATGGCTCTAGATCACAAGGAATGTCATCACCACTCTCAGACCCATTAAAGTAGACCAAATAGGAGTGTCTCCATGTGTGTCTTTCCTAGCTGCTAATCAGAGGGGTCACCAGATCCCATTGGCACAACAGATAACCTGCAGCTAGAAATTTTGGTGATGTCAATATGCAGTCATTGATCATCCTCCAGAGTGGGTCTGCCAGGTTCAAGTTGGTAGAAGAATTCCTGGTTTAATCAAAGACCTAGAGCCTCTTACCTCTCAGATTCCCAGAGCTCTGAGTCACGCACCAGGTTTAAGCATCTCACCATGGCTGAGATGACCTTCTTGAACCCAATAAGGTAAGACTAGTAATCAGGGTCTAAACTATGGTGGAGCTTAGAATTACTTTGTTCCTTCCAATCTTCCAAAGAAAGAAACATTCACTTCCCCAGCTGACTACAGTCTGACACTCACAGGTACGTTAGAACCTTCATGGGCATGAGCTGGTGTGTAGATGTTGAGATACAGGCAGTCCTCAGATATAGAAGTGGGAGGCATGATCAGATTCATCTNCTTCATAACCACTAAATTCATCATATTGATCTATAGACACCTGGTAAAAATGGAAGACAGTTAGTCCCAGATATGTGATGATCAAACCTAAATCTTAGTCTGCACTTTCTCTTAGCCACCTCCAGTTACTGCTTTCCATGATGCCCTCCTGACATATGATCCCTCTCTAAAGTCTCTTCCTACCAAGATAGAGTCCACCAGCTCTGTGGAAACATGAATGGAGCAGGACTTTCAGGGAGGCCTCTGGTTGGATAGTAATGTGCTGAGGGCTAGATGATGGAGACTTCTGGAAGACTCTATGGAAATGATTGCCTTTCTGTACTAATATCCATCCATTCTGCCTGTACTACTTAAATTCTGGTGTAATGGTTGGTTTTGATTGTTTACTGACACAATGTAGAATCACCTGGAAAAAGAATCTTAATGAGGGTTTTTTAGATCATGTTGACCTCTGAGCATGCCTGTGGCAAATTATCTTGATTATGTCCATTGAAATATGAATACCTGCCTATTGTAGGAGGCACCATTTCCTAGGAAGGTTTTCTGGATTATATAAGAATGGAGAGTAAGTGAAGCATGAGCAGGTGTTCATGTGTTCTTTAGGCTCTGTTCCTGATTAGGGTATGATATGATCAGCTCCCTTGAACTTCTGCCCCTGTGGTTTCCCACCTATGGTTGATTATGACCTGGAATTGTGGCCCATAGTAAAATCTTTCTTCACTTCGTTGCTTTTGTCAGGATACTTTATCACAGCAACAGGAAACAAACTAAGAAACTTGGGTGTTGAGGATCTGTGCCCACATGGGAACTACAGGAATGAATGGACAACACCATAGGATAGTGAGATATTCTCCATCTCACTTCCACTCTCATGTACCTCCTTCTTCCACATAGTGTCCAGATGGAAGCATGTGTACTTGTTCCTTAGTCAGTGGCACCTGGACAATGGATGGTCACAGTGACTGTGAAGAATGGCCTTGGTCTCTGCTCCTCACTGCAGCACCTGCAGCTGAATCCCCACAGGTGTCAAGCTCTCATCCAGGAGCCTGGCACAGGTGTTCTTCTCTAATTCTTGGCTCATTCATCAGAAACACACCTGGGAGACTGCCCTTAGCACAGACAGAAAGCTGCTATAGAGCTGAGATGGAGGAAGCACTGCAGTGTGACCTAGAGCTCAGGCCTGAAGTCCCCTGGGCCCCAGAACTTACATGGCTGGATAGGAGGTCCCATCTCTCACACCACTCCATGGCTCAGGGGCTTTAGGGGGAGCAAAGCCCTGGCCCTTTTGCTCTCTAACCTAAGGTGGATGTGGCAGCAAAGATCAGGGAGCAGAAAGCTGTTAGTGGAGGAGCCATGGGCTTCTGTGAGAAGGCACACACTCAAGATGCCACAGATGGAGAGAAATGCAAGGGCAGGAACTCTAAGTGTGACCTTCATCCTCATGACTCTTTTGTGCTGTCAAGATGCCTAGAGTAGTGAGTTCACCCTCAGGGTCCCTTGTCCCTAATGTGGTCTTAGGATCTTCAGGTACCTTCCTGNTAGATCATGGCAGTTTNGTCATAAGACAGTGAAATTCTGGCTCTTTTGTCTCCACCTCCATAATGTGGCTACTCACATTGCCAGATTCTGCTGAGATCAACTTTACAGTCATTTATCCATTTGACAAACATTTTAACTTTCCCACACATTTACTCATGTACTCATTTACTGTGTGCGTGTATTTGTGTATGCATATGTACACTTAAATTCCATCAGGTACATGTGGAGGTCAGAAGAAAATTTGTGGTAGTTCTCTCTTTTCACCATATGGGTCTCAGGGACAAAACTTAGGTTTTCAGGCTTGGCAGCAAACTCCCTAACTGGCTAAGCCACTTGCCAGCTCCTATATGACATTTGAGGGGGTTCTCAAGTATACAAGTCCAGAAGTAGGAGTTTCAGAATCACAAAAACCCTAGTAAGCTACATCAAAGAATATACAGCCGAGTTCACACTTAGCCACACCTGACTTCCTGGGAAGTAGTGTGGGAATCAACATTGGATAGCCTTTAGTGCTGAGATTGGCCTTGGCTCTGTTTCCAGCCCTGGATAGTTTAGGGACCCACAGGCCAGCACTGAGGATTTCCTTCACAGCCATGGCTTCTCCTGCCTCCCCCTGATACAGTGTCATGCCTCCAATGCACTCTTGTCCAATCTGTGGTCCCAGCCCTTCCTGGTGGATATTCCACTTTCGGTATTCTGACTTGAGGAAATGCTGGGCTGTGGGGGCTGAAGGTTCCCAACTCCTCCAATCTCTGGGTCAAGGAACAATTTCTTTATGTTTCCTGGACATTCTAGTGCTTCTTCATAATTTCAGACTGTTTTACATCTCAGCTGGAGGAAAGTTCCCACGTGCTCTGCACTTCTGTGCATCATCATTCAGAGGACAAAGACATGGTAAATATGTGGGCTGGAGAACACACTCAAGTTCTTCTTTTTTTAAAATATTTTTTATGGAAAATAGATCTTCTCTCACCGGTTGTGGTGGCACACGCCGGTAGGATTTGCTGAAGGAGGCAGAGGCAGGAGGATCACGAGTTCGTGATGGGCTACACATCTTGAGTGAGATCCAGGACAGGCACCAAAACTACACAGAGAAACCCTGTCTCGGAAAANAAAAAAAGGTCTTCTCTCATACAGTACATTCCAACCATGGTTTCCCCTCCCTCCACTCCTTCTAGATCCCCTCCACTTCCCCTCCCTGCTAGATCCACTCCCCCTCAGATAAGAGCAGGCCTCCTAGACAGGACAGCCAAGCTGTTTCTTTTCTGTAGAGGGAGGTGGGGAGACAGTCTCACCAACAGATAGACAGACAGACAGACAGACATTGAAACAGAGATCTAAAAGCAGAGGCTTCATGTTCATGGAAACACCTTCAATGAGACACCACTCCACACCCACTTCATATATTCATTGTTGGCAAAGACATGGAGCAATTGACACCCCTGTACACGACTGGAGGAGATACTAAAGGGTGTAGTCATTTTGAAAGACAGATTTGCCATTTCTTAAAAAGTTAAACACATGCTTGATTGAGCAATTCTGTTTTCAGGGCTTCAGCACAAGGAAATGAAAGCACTGATCACTAAAACCAAACAAGCAAAACACACCATGTTCCAAAAAGTTAATGAGAACTTTGGTGGCACCACTCCCCATTTAGCTAAATAGAATGTACGATTGTTGTTTGGCTAAGGAGACTGCATGACAAAGTTCAAGTTCCTATAACTTAGCTAAAGAGACTGTGTGACTGTCGCTTGGCTAAAGAAACAAAGTTCCAGTTTCTGGTTGAGTGAACACAGCCCCACTTCCGCCTTTAGTTTTGTTACTTAAAAAATAAAATCATTTTTAGAGTGGTTTTTGTATTCACTGACTTCTCTTTTTCCCTCAAAATGTTGATGGTCTGAAATGGTCTGGGAAAGGAAATAAGATGAATAAATTTATTGAAAAAAGTAATATAAAACCTACACATTTGAAAGTATTAATATTGATGAAATGGCTGAACAGTATGTTCTAACTAGATCCCAGAGATGGAGATGAAGATCAAGATTGGGAAAGTACAAAAACACCCACAAATGAGTTTGGGAAGATTTTCTGCTTATTTTGTAGTGAAGCTATTAATGCTTTTATAGATATAAAATGCAAATTGGAAAACTAAGGATCAGGAAAAGGCTATGATTTCACATTATGAGTTAATCATTAGAAGATTATAAAAACAAGAAAGATAGGAATGTTGCAGAAATTATATAGCTATATAAATTAGACTATATATATAAGTTTAAAATAGATTATAGTATAATTTGATAAGAATTTTTGTTTTGCTTTCTATACGTTAAGAATTAGCCTTTTAGATTCTAATTGTCTGGCAATGGTGACCATGAGGAAATATTTTTTTATTAAGAAATTTTTTATTTATTTTACATACCAATCACAGATGCCCCTCTTCCCTCCTCCCACCCTTCTAGCCTTCCCTCGCAACCACCTCCCATTCCCTCCTACAAGAAGGTAAGGCCTCCCATGGGAAGTCAGCTGAGCCTGGTAATTCAGTAGAGGCAGGTGCAAGCCTTTCCCTTTGCCTCAAGGCTGTGCAAGGTGTCCCACCATAGGTAGTGGGCTCCAAAAAGCCTGCTCATGCACCAGGGATGGATCCTGATCTTACTGCCTGGGGGGCCTTTAAGCAGATCAAGCTATATAACAGTCTCGCTTATGCAAAGGGCCTAGTCCAGTCCCATGGAGACTCCACAGATCTTGGTCTAAATTTCATGAGTTCTCACTAGTTTGGTTTGGATGTCTCTGTAGGTTTCCCCATCATGATCTTGATGCCCCTTGCTCATAGAATCCCTCTTTTCTGTCTTTGACTGGACTCCTGGAGCTGAGCCTGGTGTTTGACTGTGGATCTCTCTCTGCATCTGCTTCCATCAGTTACTGGATGAAGGCTCTATGATTACAGTTAGGGTATTCACCAATCTGATTACCAGGGTAGGCCAGTTCAGGCACCCTCTCCACTATTGCTAGTAGTCTTAATCTGGGGTCATCCTTGTGGATTCCTGGGAACTTCCCTAGCACCAGGTTTCTCCCTATCCCCATGATGTCTCCCTCTATAATGGTTTCTCTTTCATTGCCCTCCCACTCCATCCATGTTCCAGCTCAACCATCTCATTCCTTTATGTTCCACCATGAGGAAATATTAAAGGCCTCTCCTCCCCTGCCTAGTTAAACTTTGTCTACCTGCTCCAGGAACTGTGATCATTGAATTTTACGATTATGACTTTCTAAGGATGTTTTGATTCATGTTGGGAAAATAGTCACTTAATAGATATTTTTTGAAATGCAAATATAGACTGATGTAATCATTGTTGTAAGATATAAAAATAAACTCTATGGCCCTGGGAAGGGAGAGAGATATACAGAAGAGAGATACACATATATTCTCTCCTATACACTGCCTCCTGAGTGCAGTAACAAATAAGATATTCCTAGATGCTCAGAAAAAGATTCAAACTGCTGTCTGGTGCAACTTCTCTATAATGCCTGCCACATCCACCCTTCTCAAGTCCTGATCTCTGCTGGAGCTGGTCGCCAGCAGAACTTCATTAATAGCAGCAGCAGCAACAACAAAACAGTGGAAATGACTTAGAAGCACATCAGCTGGGAGTGGGTAAAACATGTGTTCATATGACACTGTCAGTCAAAGGACAGCTCCACATGAATCTCAGACAATGTCTAAGGAATGGAAAGAGTCACTAATCATTCCTTTTCCCAATAGCCAGGGCCTTCATGTTAAAAATCATATGCCATTTCCAAACGATTCCATCAGAAAACAGTCAATGTTTGCCATGATCAGAGATCAGAAAAGGATTAACATAAAATAACACAGGGAACTATTTCCAGTGACAGAAACTCCCTAATACTTGAAGTCAGGGTGATTGAATAGCTCAGATTCTATGAGAATTAACCAAGCTATGCACATAAACCACTCAACAATAAAGCTTTTTAAGAACAAGACCATTACTCTGTCTAAAATCCTCTTTGGCAGTGTCCAGTGCACTTCCAGAAATGCTTGGAAACCTCAGAGTTGTGTGCAGCAGGAGCTCAATAATGCCTTCAGGCCCTCCTGGAAATCCTAGACATCAGCCCTCATGCACTCAAAGGGAGGGCTTTTCTCTCTGCTCAGCTTCTGAGTTCAGCTGAAGCTCATCCTCAACTCTCTCTACTTCCTGGTATTGAAGATTGGCATTGCAAGAATGATCATTTTGGAGATGTCCTATGATTGGCCTTCTAGTTAGTCGAAGAGACCTCTAAATACTAGTACCCTGTGATGACACAGGTTAGTTATATGGAGGAGGCAGGGGAGGATCAGAGTCTAAAGAAGGAAGGACAGAGCCTTCCTTTTAATTCTTCTCTCATACATTACACCCTGACCTCAGTTTCCCCTCCCACCCTTCCTCCCAGTAGGACTTCCCCCCTATATGCCCCAGTTCCACTCCTCCTCCATTTTCCTTCAGAAAAGAACAGACCTCACAGGGATATCAACCTAACAGGGCATAACAAGTTCCAATAATACTAGGCACAAAACCTCATATCAAGACTGGGTGGGGCAATCTAGTAGCAGGAAATGGTCCCAAGAACAGGCCAGGGAGTCAGACCCTCCTCACTTCCACTGTTAGGAGTACTACAAGAAAATCAAGCTACAAAACCGTAATTTATATGCAGAGGACCTAGCTCAGACCCATGCAGGCTCTATGATTGTCACTCCAGTCTCTGTGAGCCTCTATAAGCCCTCTTTAGTTGATTCTGTGGGCCATGTTCTTGTGGTGTCCTTGACTCCTCTGGCTCCTATAATTCTCCCCCCCCCTCTTCTGCAGCAATCCCTGAGCTCTGCCTAATGTTTGGTTGTGAGTCTCTGTAATTGCTCCCATCAGTTTCTGGAAGAAGCCTCTCTGATAATGATTGGGCTAGGCACTGATCTATAAGTATAATAGAATATCATCAGGAATTATTTAATTAACTTTTTTCCCAGTTGTATTTGGTCTCTGGGCTATCATCTCCCATTCCTGGGCATCCAGGCAGTGTCAGGTTTGGGCTCCCTCTCATGGCATGGGCCTTAAGTTGGATCAGTTATGCTTGGCCACTTCCACATGTTATGCACCATCATTACCCCAGCACAGGCAGAAAAAAAATGTGGGTCCATATGGTGGTTCCTTAGAAAACTGGGAATCAATGTACCTTAAGACCCAGATATACTATTCTTGAGCATATACCCAAAGGACCCTCCACCCTACCACAAGGACACTTGCTCAAATATGTTCATAGAGGTTTTATTCATAGTATCAAGAAGATGGAAACAACCTAGACATCTTTCAACTGAAGAATGCATAAAGAAAATGTGGTACATATAACAATGGAGTATGACTCAGCTGTTAGAAAAAAATGACATCATGAAATTTGCAGGCAAAAGGTGAAAGATTTATATGAACTAGAAAATCTCATCCTGAGTGAGGTAATCCCATGAGGAATCAGCAGAACTTGGTATATTCAGTAGAGGCAGGTACAAGCCCCTCCCCCTACCTCAAGGCTGTGTGAGGTTTCCCACCATAGGTGGTGGGCTCCAAAAAGTCTGCTCATGTACTAGGGATGGATCCTGATCTTACTGCCTGTGGGCCTCTTAAGCAGATNAAGCTANACAACTGTCTTGCTTATGCAGAGGGCCTAGTCCAGTCCCGTGGAGGCTCCACAGGTGTTGGTCTAAATTTCATGAGTTCNCACTAGTTTGGTTTGGATGTCTCTGTAGGTTTCCCCATCATGATCTTGATGCCCCTTGCTCATAGAATCCCTCTTTTCTGTCTTTAACTGGACTCCTAGAGCTCAGCCTGGTGCTTGGCTGTGGATCTCTCCATCTGCTTCCATCAGTTACTGCATGAAGGCTCTATGATGACAATTAGGGTATTCACCAATCTGATTACTAGGTTAAGCCAGTTCAGGCACCCTCTCCACTATTGCTAGTAGTCTTAGCTGGGGTCATCCTTGTAGATTCTTGGGAGTTTCCCTGACACCAGGTTTCTCCCTTACCTCATAAAGCCCCCTTCTATCAAGATATTGCTTTTATTGTTCTCTTCCTCTCTATCCCTCCCCCAACTCGACCATCTGGATCCCTCATGTTCCCACCCCACATCCTCTCCCCTCTTCCCCCTCCTCCTTCCCCCAGTTTACACAGGAGAGTTAATCTATTTTCCCTTCCAAGGGTGAACCGTGCATCCCTCTTACAGTCCTCTTTGTTACCTAGTTTTTCTAGGGCTCTAGATTGTAGCCTAGTTATCCTTTGCTTTACATCTACTATCCACTTATGAGTGAGTACATACCATGTTTGTCTTTCTGGGTCTGGCTTACCTCAGTCAGAATGATTTTTTTCTAGTTCCATCCATTTGCCTGCAAATTTCATGGTGTCATTGTTTTTTTTACAGCTGAGTAATACTCCATTGTATAAATATACAAAAGTTTCTTTATTCATTCTTTAGTTGAGGGGCATCTAGGTTGTTTCCAGGTTCTGGCTATTATGAATAATGCTGCTACGAACATAGTTGAGCAAGTGTCATTGTGGTATGATTGAGCATCCTCTGGATATATACCCAAGAGTGTGGTATTGCTGGGTCTTGAGATAGATTGATTGCCAATTTTCTAAGGAACCACCATACTGACTTCCAAAGTGGTTGTACAAGTTTGCCCTTCTACCAGCAGTGGAGGAGTGTTCCCCTTACTCCACATCCTCTCCAACATAAGCTGTCATCAGTGTTTTTGGTCTTAGCCACTCTGACAAGTGTAAGGTGGTATCTCAGAGTCGTTTTGATTTGAATTTTCCTGATGGCTAAGTATGTTGAGCAATTCCTTAAATGTCTTTCAGCCATGAGATTCTTCTGTTGAGAATTCTCTATTTAGATCTGTAGCCCATTTTGTAATTGGGTTGTTTGGTATTTTGATGTCTATGTTCTTGAGTTCTTTATATATTTTGGAAATCAGCCCCCTGTCAGGTGTGGGGTTGGTGAAGATCTTTTCTCATTCTGTAGGCTGCCATTTTGTCTTATTTACCATGTCCTCTGCCTTACAGAAGCTTCTCAGTTTCAGGATGTCCCATTTATTAATTGTTGCTCTCAGGGTCTGTGCTACTGGTGTTATATTTAGGAAGTGGTCTCCTGTGCCGATGTGTTCAAGGCCACTTCCCATTTTCTCTTCTATCAGATTCAGCATGACTGAATTTATGTTGAGGTCTTTGATCCACTTGGACTTGAGTTTTGTGTATGGAGATAGATAAGGTTGTATTTGCATTTTTCTGCATGTGACATTCAGTTATGCTAACACCATTTGTTGAAGATGTTTCATTTTTCCATTGTACAATTTTGGCTTCTTTGTCAAAAATCAAGTGTTCATAGGTGTGTGGATAAATACCAGGGTCTTCAAATCAATTCCATTGGATTGGTCCATTGTTCCACATGTTGTTTTTTAATGCCAATATCAAGCTGTTTTTATTACTATAGCTCTATAGTAGAGCTTGAAAGCAGGGATGGTGATGCCTCCAGAGATTCCTTTATTGTACAGGATTGTTTTGGCTATCCTGGGTTTTTTGTTTTTCCATGTGAAGTTGAGTATTGTTCTTTTGAGGTCTGTGAAGAATTGTGTTGGGATTTTTGATGGGGATTGCATTGAATCTGTAGATGGCTTTTGGTAAGTGCCGTTTTTACTATGTTGATCCTACCTATTCAAGAGCTTGGGAGATCTTTCCATTTTCTGATATCTTTTTCAATTTCTTTCTTCAAAGACTTAAAGTTCTTGTTATACAAGTCTTTTTTTGGTTAGAGTTACCCCAAGATATTTCATGTTATTTGTGGCTATTGTAATGAGCGATATTTCCCTGATTTCTTTCTCAGCCCATTTATCATTTGGATATAGGAGGGCTACTGACTTTTTTGAGTTTATCTTATATCCTGCCATATTCCTGAAGGTGTTTATCAGCTGTAAGAGTTCTCTGGTAGAATTTTTGGGGTCACTTATGTATATTACCATATCAACTGCAAAAAGAAAAGTTTTACTTCTCCCTTTCTAATTTGTACCCCCTTGCTCTCCTTTTGTTGTCTTATTGCTCTAGCTAGAACTTTGAGTACTATACTGAATAGATATGGAGAGAGTGGACCGTCTTGTCTTGTTCCTGATTTTAGAGGAATTGCTTTGAGTTTCTCCCCATTTAGTTTGATGTTGGCTGTTGGCTAGCTCTATATTACCTTTATTATGTTCAGTATGTTCCTTGTATTCCTGATCTCTCCAAGACCTTTATCATGAAGTGATGTTAGATTTTGTCAAAAGCTTTTTCAGTGTCTAATGAGATGATCATGTGTTTTTTTTTCTTTCAGTTTGTTTATATGGTGTATTATATTGACAGACTTTTGTATGTTAAACCATTCCTGCATCTCTGGGATCTACTTGATCATGGTGGATGATTTTTTTTAATGTGTTCTTGGATTCAGTTTGTCAGCATTTTATTGAATATTTTTTGCATCAATGTTGATGAGGGAGATTGGAGGGAGAATTTGTAATTCTCTTTCTTTGTTGCATCTTTGTATGGTTTGGGTATCAGTGTGAATGTAGCCTCATAAAAAGAGTTTGGCGATGTTCTTTCTTCCTGTATTGTGTAGAACAATTTGAGGAGTATTGCTATTAGTTCTTCTTTCAAATTCTGGTAGAATTCTGCACTGAAACCATCTGGCCCTGGGCTTTTATTTTTGGTTGGGAGACTTTTAATGACTACTTCTATTTCTTTGTGGATTATAGGTCCATTTAAGTTTTTTTTTAATTTGGTCTTCATTTGATTTTGATAAGTGGTACCTATCCAGAAAATTGTCCATTTCTTTNAGATTTTCCAATTTTGAGGAGTACATGTTTTTGAAGTATGACCTGATGATTCTCTGGATTTCCTCAGTTTCTGTTGTTATGTTTTCCTTTTCATTTCTGAGTTTATTAATTTGGATATTCTCTGTCTGCCTTTTGGTTAGTTTGTATAAGGGTTTGTCTATCTTGTTGATTTTCTCAAAGAACCAACTCTTTGTTTCATTGATTCTTTGTATTGTTCTCTTTGTTTCTATTTTATTGATTTCAGNCTTCAGTTTGATCATTTCCTGTCATCTGTTCCTCNTGGGTGAGTTTGCTTCCTTTTGTTCTAGAGCTTTCAGGTGTGCTGTTAAATCACTAGTGTGAGATTTCTTCAATTTCTTTATGAAGGCACTTAGTGCTATGAACTTTCCTCTTAGCACTGCTTTTATAGTGTTCTACAAGTTTGGGTATGTTGTACATTCATTTTCATTGAATTCTAGGGAGTCTTTAATTTCTTTATTTCTTTCTTGACCCAGTGGTGATTCAGGTGAGCATTGTTCAGTTTCTATGATATTGTAGGCTTTCTGTAATTTGTGTTGTTGTTGAATTCTAACTTTATGACATGGTTATGCAATAAGATACANGAGGTTATTCCAATTTTTTTGTATCTGTTGAGATTTGCTTTGTGANCTAGTATGTGGTCAGTTTTAGAGAAGGTTCCATGAGGTGCTGAGAAGAAGGTATATTCTTTTGTGTTTCAGTGGAATGTTCTATAGATCTCTGTTAAGTCCATTTGAGTCATAACATTTGTTAGTTCCCTTATTTCTCTGTGAAGTTTCTGTCTGATAGACCTGTCCATTGGTGAGAGTGGGATGTTGAAGTCTCCCACTATCAGTGTGTTGGGTTTGTTGCATGATTTAAGTTTAAGTAATGTTTCTTTTACAAATGTGGTATTGTATTTGGGGCATATATGTTCAGAATTGAGACATCATCTTGATGGATTTTTTCTGTGATGAATATGAATTGTCCTTCTTCATCTCTTTTGATTAATTTTAGTTTGAAGTCTATTTTGTTAGATANTAGGATAGCTACACCAACTTGTTTCTTAGGTCCATTTGATTGGAAAATCTTTTCCCAACCCTTTATTCTGAGATAATGTCTGTCTTTGAAGTTGAGATATGTTTCTTGCTTGCAGTGGAAAGATGGATCCTGTTTTCATACCCATTCTGTTAGCCTGTGTCTTTTTATAGGTGAATTGAGTCCATTGATATTTATAAATATTAATGACTACTGATTGTTAATTACTGTTATTATTGTTGNTGTTGTTTATNGTAGTGTGTGTATGTTTCCCTTCTTTGGGATTTGCTGGTGTGCTATTATCTATTACCTGTGCTGTNATGGGTGCAGCTAACTTCCTTNNGTTGGAGTTTTCCTTCTAGTANTTTCTGTAGAACTGGATTTGTGGTGAGNTATTGTTTAAATCTAGTTTTATCATGGAATATCTTGTTTTCTCCATCTATGGTGATTGAACATTTTGCTGGATATAGTAGTCTGGGCTGGCATCTGTGGTCTCTTAGTGTCTACAAAATATCTGTCCTGAAAAACCAGGACCTTCTGGCTTTNTGGGTCTCCACTGAGAATTCGGATGTAATTCTGATAGATCTTTGTATATTACTTTATTTTGCCCTTTTCCTTTGCAGCTCTTAATATTCTTTCTTCATTCTATATGTTTAGTGTTTTGATTTTTGTGTGGCAGGGGAACTTTTTTTTTTGGTCCAGTCTATTTTGTGTTCTGTAAACTTCTTGTACCTTCATAGTCATGTCCTTCTTTAGGTTGGGAAAGTTTTCTTCTATGGTTTTGTTGAATATATTTTTTATGCCTTTGAGCTGGAATTCTCCTTCTTCTATTCCTATTATTTTTAGGTTTGGTATTTTCATGGTGTCTCAGATTTCTTGGACATTTTGTGTTAAGAATTTGTTGNATTTAACATTTTCTTTGACCAATGAATCTATTTCCTCTATTGTATCTTCAATGCCTAAGATTCTGTGTTCCATCTCTTATATTCTGTTGATTATGTTTGCATCTGTAGTTTCTGTTCATTTACCCAGATTTTCCATCTCCAGAATTCCCTCAGTTTGTATTTTCTTTATTGCCTCATTTCAATTTTCAAGTCATGAACTGTTTCCTTCACCTGTTTGATTGTTTTTTTTCTTGGCTTCCTTTAAGAGGTTTATTAATTTATTCCAATGTTTTGTTTGTCNTTCCCTAGATTTCTTTATGGGAATTTTTCATTTACTCTCTAAGGCCTCTATCATCTTCATGAAGTTATTTTTAAAGTTGTTTTCTTCTGCTTCATCTGGGTTGGGATGTTCAGGTCTTGCTGTTGTAGAATCACTATGTTCTGGTGGTGCCATATGGCTCTTTATGTTGTTGAATGTGTTCTTACACTGCCATTTACCCATCTGGGTTTGGGGTAATTATAGGAACAGGTATTGATTCTTGTGATGTCTTTGTTGGATGGGTCTTTTGTTNCTTCATCTGTTTCCTTTATTGTCTTTTGTTCTGAATAGCCAAGGTTTCTGGTGATTGGCTGGTTGTCAAGTCATGTCTCAGCTGAGGTTTGTGGGGGTTTGGGTGCCTAGATCTAGATCTAGTGTATTGTCCAGTTCTTCTGGCTGGCATGGGTTTTACTTGTGCCTATGGGGTCTGTTCTTCTAACTGGTATGGGTTTTGCCTATGCNTGTTCTTCNAACTAGTGTGGGTGATGCTTTTGCCTGTAGGATCTGCTGAGTTTGCTGGAGNGAGGGCTGTTCATGGGGAGGCTGCTCTTCTTTCAATTGGTGCAAATNGTGCTTGTGCCTTTAGGGACTCTTCTTCTAAATTGTAGAGGTGGTGCTTGTACCTCTAGGGGATTCTGACTTTGAGGGGGATGNTTGGCCAGGGAGAGGATGATGGGCTGTGTGGGCTTGGGTGGTGGAGTGGGTCTTGCAGGTAACAGGGTCCAATGGGTGGTGGGGATGGTGGTGGTGGTGCAGCCTGCCTGTAGGACTCTTACCTGATGGCTTCTGGGGCTGAGATGAGAGTGGGAGGGCCNAGGGACTGGGCAGTTCAGCTGAGAGACCAGTTACTCATCTCTTCCTCCAAATGGTGCAGGTNGTGNTTGTCTGTTAGTTGTTTAGACAGGTACTACAAGCTTCACTGAGCTCTATGGTACACAGAGAGACACAGGTGGCCTGTATGCTTCCNTGCCTGAAGGAGTGCCTCTGTTTCTCAGGAACTGAAAGGCACAGAAAATGCCCCCAGGAAATGTAGGTTCAAACCTCAAAAACCATGACTGATGCATGCCTCTCAAGGCAGTTAGACCATGCCAACTCCATGATTCCCTGAACTTTTAGAACCCAGGTCCATCAGCCTAGGGATGGTGCTACCCACAGTGGGCTGGGATCTCCCCTATCAATTAGTAATTTAAAAAAAATGCCCTATAGCTGGATGTTATGAAGGGATTTTCTAAACTGAGATTCCCTTCTTTCAGACAGCTATAGCTTGTGTCAAGTTGACAAAACTAGTCAGCATACTCAGGATATTTTATTTTTTTATTCACTTATATGGTTACTCTGAGACACTTTCTTGCTATGTAGCCCAGGCTGGCCTGCAGGTAGAGCTTCTCCTGTTTCTCCACTTCATTCAGCATGCTGTGCATAGGTATGTGCTCATACTCAACTTCTCATGTAATCCTGGGCCCTATGTGTAAGCAGTTCTACTTTGATGTCCCTGAAGGGAAGACAGAGCAGGAACTCAAGGCAGGAACTGAAGCAGAGATCATGGAAGAATGTTGTTTACTGGTTTTGTTCTCCATGGCTTGCTTAGTCTGCTTTCTTTCACATAATGAAGGACAACCTGCCTAGGGGAGGTGTTACTCACAATGGGTTGGGCCTTCTCACATTAATAATTAATCAAGAAAATGCTCCCACAGACTTGCCTATAGGCTGATCTCCTGGAATTGATTCCCCAGCTGAGCTTTCTTCTTCTCAAATATGTCTAGGATTGTGCCAGATCAACAAAAACCAACCAGCACAAGGATTACTCTGTGCCTGTTTCAACATTAATTATTCACACCATCAAACATGTTTTTTTACTTTAAAGGCTCCCAGCTGGGAGAAATTTTTCTTGAATTTCAGATGGGACTTGGGACTTTGGAATCATGCCCAAAGGAGTTAAGTCTTTGGACTGAAAGCATGGCATGATCATATTTTTCACTGTGAGAAGGACATGAGCCTGAGGACTGGGATAGAATGCACTGATTTGTATATGTTTTGTACCCCAAATATTTATATACTGGATGCTTACCAGGGGTGCTGCTGTTGAGACAGTAAAACCTTTAAGAAGTAGGGTCTAATGGGAGGTGACTAAGTCATGGGAGCCCTCATACAGGGATTACTCCTGGATTTTTGAAACAGGTTAGGTCTTGCAGTGAGAGCGAGATTGAGCTGTCAGACAAGAGTGACTATGGCCATTCCCAGGGCATATTGCTTCTTCTTTTACCATGTGATCTCTCTCCCATGTGTACCTACTGTGAAATGTCATTGGCATGTTGTAACATAGCTAGAAGGCCCTGATCAGAGCCTCACTAGAGTGAACCACCTCATCATGAATTTTCAAACTCTAAATTGTGAGCTGAACAAATCTAACCTAAGTAGACCATACTTACCTCACCCTGTGACCCTTGCATGTTGTTTCCCAGGCTCTGGGAGGTCACCAAGGCCTTCCAGGTAGGAATATGTGTCTTACTTACTGAACATTCTTTGCTAGGATTCCTGGGTTCAGAATCACTGGTAACTCTATGAAGGCACAGAGCTGTGTCCCATCCTCTTTTATCCCTCCCTAACCTGGCTCATCCACAGGGACATCAAGTGTTCTGTAGGTGTCTATGAACTCTACTAGATCATTGATGTCTTTAATTTGGATGTTTCTCTGTTTTTGTGTGGCACTTCTTCAGTGCCTTTTCCCTATTCATTTCTGCTCTATACTGTGGCTAGCATGATGGCAACTTCTATTGAGAACACGTTCAGAGTCATTTATCCACCTGCCAAACATTTTTAGGCCCTATTGGTTCCAACAGGTAGACTCTCTGGATGCTCAGAGCTTATAATAATGCTGAGATACTGAGCCATGAACAGGAGTTTCAAATCCCAGAGGATTTGCAGGATTCATGAAAGAGTACAGGATCAAGAGCTCCTACTTGGCTAAGGCAGACTTCATGGAGGGAACTGGATGGGTGTCTACTTCAGACACTTCTGGCTCCATCTCTCTAGCTCTCAGAAATCTAGAGTACCCACAGCCTGGCCCAGCAGGTCTTCCTCCTCAATGCTTTTGTGAATGTTTCCACTGGCATGGTACAACCATGGCGGTGCCTGACTCCCGCAGTCAACAAGGCATGATGTCAATTTAATGTTTCCCTTCAAATTATCTGTGCTCCCAGTCCTGGCCTAGGCATATATTCTCTCTTCACTCAACTTCCCCACTGAAGGAACAGCTGGGCTTTAGGAGATGGACTGTCCCAACTCTTCTAAGAACAAAGACATAGAACTAGATTCTTGTTCTTACCTGAATAGCCTGATGTGTCTTAATCATTGACAACAGGAGCCCAATAATGAGCTCAGGCCATAGTGGGAGAATCTGGCACCAGCCCTCTTAGAGGGTATCTTTCTCTGGCATNGNGTCCATATGGACAATCAATAATCTTCACTTTGACACCAGAGGTTATGCTGTCTTGGAATTGGTATTCCTTGCACTGGATTTTAAAAGGGGGAGTTNGCCAACCTGGGAAAACCTGACTTGTTGGGCAAGCTGAGCAGACATAAGGGGCTAGATATATCTGGGTCTCTAGCATGAAGGATCTGGTCTCTTAATGAAATAGAGAAAATGTTTTTGGAGCATTCAGGCAGCTTGAGCAGAATTTGGCACCTTTGTATAATGACATAAAGTAAAAGAGAGGATATTTATTAGAAAGGCTAAAAATATCTAGTAACAGCAAAGAGTATAAGAATGAAAGGGGAAGAGGGTTATCACACATACCAGGAGGTTGCAGTGGAGCNATGGAGGTCAGGAGGANACCNCCATACATGGACAAGTACTTAGGGAAACTGGGGACAGCAATCTCTTTTGTACATGTATGGGCTTTCTATTTCCCTTCACCCCATAGTCAAACATNCTCACAGATGTGCTGTGATCATGCAAATATGGACATTGCCATGTCTACAGAATTCTTAAAAGTCAAGACAAACTTCAGCAGACACAAAGTAATCAACTTGTTTCTTCTGGATCACACACATAACCCACATATANATGCATACAAACACATACATGCACACAATTGTATNCATGCTCACATACATACATGTGTGTACACAAACACACAGACACAGAACCACATACACACATATGCACAAATATGCATGGTTGCATGCATGTACAGAAACATCCATGTGCATGCACACANACACATGCACACACACACAGTCTCAGATATTTAAACCTACATCTAGAATAAAATAGTGCCAACCGACTACTTTGGGACAGAATAGATGAATGGGGTTGAATGAAGAAAAGGGTAGGAAAAAGAAATCAATATCAATGAATATATAGATTATGTTAAATGAAATTGTAGGTGACATTTAATCTANAAACACAATGGGATGTTTTCAAATCCAGTGACTGACTTGGGAACCTCTATGTGATGTGTTTTGAAAGTNTCTGTGAGTCGTATTTCTATATTGAAACTTAGGCTCCAATGNGATGTTATTAAGAATGAGACCTATTAGAGGCCTGGGTCATGAGAACTATTAAATATCCCATCTACTCNGTGAAAACACAAGGCATCATTTTTGAGTCAGAGAGCTAGTCATAACAATATAGTAAGCAGTTTGGTATCTTAACCTTGGAATTCATGGTCTCTAAAAGTACGAACCTAATGAGAGAGGGCATGTGATTTTGACACAACTCACCCATATGATACAGGGTTTTTTGAAGAACCCATATCAATGTTCTTCAAACTTCTGCTTTATTTAAAGAGGGTTTTGGTCTTAGAGAAGATGACAGTGAGGATGAACATTTAAGAGAAGAAGGATGGAAGAGGCTTAGTACCAGTGGAGTGTGAAAGGAGATGAGCCAGTTTTGGGTGGCTCACAAAATCCACATTGTTTTTTTTTATTAAAACATTTGATATACAACTGCAGGAGAGATAATATACAGATAGTTTGAACATAAATACAAGTNACAAAATCCACATTGTTATGGGAGCATTAATTGAATTGGTCTTACAAAAAAATGACCCAGCAGGATAAAGATTCACATACAGAGGATTTGTCATAAATGTTGAAGAATATACAAGTGCACATGTTATGTGAATGTTAGAATCAATCCAGGTTCCTCAATATGTTTTGGGAACCTCAAGCTGACCCCATTGAAAGGTAATCATACCNGGATAATAGGTTTCTCCACTGAANACAATAAGCCAGATCAAACCGAATTAAAAGTAAAAGACAAGGTTAATTAGGCAAAGCACTCCCAGGTGACCTTTCCAGTCCCCAGAGGTGAGGCAGGGGAAGGGAGTAGGAGAAATCACATGGCCGCTCTGAGGAGGGGGGCCAAATACTCTGCAGGCATGGGGCAGGGCGATGACATGTNCTCCACAAGCTGGGCCCATCTTGGTAGGCNGGGTCCTGAGAAGCTAGCAGCCCCAGGGGGAGGAGGAGCTGCCACAGTGGAGAATTTGGAACTGGACTCCTCTGGAAGTTCTCTGAGAGGGTGGGATCTGGAGAGAGAGAGAAAACTGGGGCCCACCTAGAGTTTCCAGCCCAAGACCCATCAGCANCCAAGCCCACACACCTTCCTCACACAGGGCACTAGAGTTCTTTGTGCATGATCTGAGATCTCTTTAGCTCCTGGATCTTCTGGGGCAGAGTTTTGGTCCAGAACTGTAGCTTTCTGGCCTTCAGGGCTTGGCCTACAGCAGGCTTGATGTTCAGCTGCAGGTACTGCTCATCATGGTCCAACATGGGCCAGTAGGGTAGACCCTCACTGTTGGGGTTCCTGTGGATATGCCAGCAGCAGGAAAGGGTGAGGTCACTCTGATCCAAAGACTGACCCCCTGATTTGGGTCAGGGCAGTGGAACAATTAGGCCAGTATTTAATGGGGCTAATAGAACAGGTGTACTGATATAGGGATATAAGTGTCACCTACTAGTTTCTGCTCCATGTGGGGGAAGATCTGCTCTGAGAGGCAAGATCTAAAGAACTGTATACTATGGCTCATGAGCCAGGTCACTGTGAGATGACCAGTAACTGACACCTACGAAGTATCTGCATTATCCAGTAGAGAAGAAACTATTATATGATGGAAGATCCATGAATGCTAAAGAGACAACCACCCCAAAGGGAGACCTATAGGGACCCACATATCCCTATAACCCATATAGGGAAGGTTGAGAGAGAGGTGTTTTCTCACCCNTGTCTTGCAAAGTTGGCCCAGTACTTCATCATCCTCCTGTTCAGTAGCTCCTCCTCCTCAGTGAGGACAACTGGAGTTATGAGAAAAATAAATGTTGAAGTCCATGTCACCTCACACAACTGCCAAATCATGCTTCATGTTCACAATCCCAGCTGCTGTCAGACCTGAAACTATCAGCCTTGTTACCTCCCTTCTTCACTGTACCCAACATCCATGAATGCTTCTAATTGAATTCTTGTCCCAATGTGCGGTCATCTCCCTCACAGGCTAGACTGGAACAGATCCAGATTCTAATCTTGGTCTAATTCTTTAAGCAATGATATGGTACACATTTGATTTTAGCATCTCCCAGAACCTAGTTTTCCTCAAATAGACTAAGAGCTCAATAGTCCCTGAGGTGTCATTTGAGACCTCAGTCAGCTCAAGGAGAATAAGGAAGACTCACGTTTCATGCCAAAGAAGAAGGACCCAAAGACAAAAGGAATCTCATCAGCATGGTCAGCCTTCACATGGGGTGGCCTGATACTCTTGAGGAAGCTGGATTGGTGTTGGAATTCATAGAAGTAGACAGGGTTGTGGGAACCTGGAGGTAGGGACAATGAGTGACTTAGTGGCCCCTCACCTGGAGTTTTTTGATATGTATTTGGTGACAAGGTACCTTGATCTAAATTTACCTGGAATCATAAATGTTAAAGGGGAGAGGAAGTTCCAGGCTGGAGCACTAGCTGTGGAAAAGCCCATAGCAAAACAGTGCTCACGGCCTTCCCAGCTGAATGGTTATGTCAAGTCAATAGATTATCAGCAACCCATTTTCTCCTCTGTACCTAGATGCCACTCTCTTTAACTAGACATGAGACTTGGATTTTACACTGCTTCACAGTACTTAGCAGTAACCTACATCTCTGAGCTGCTTCCCTAAGCATTGTTACAGATATACTCACTCTGAAAATGTGCTACTTGGAGTGCAGGGATCACAAACATGAAGTCTCCCATCATCTCTGTGAACTGTATTTGGAGGGCTTGGGGGTCCTCAGTATCCCCCATGTACTCTTTCATTAGCAGGTCACCACACTNAGGAGGCAGCATCTACACCAAGGAGAGCAGGAAAAATGAGGTTAGGCATGTTGTTGGTTAGGTAGGCAACAGATTTTGATATGGAGATAATGGGGCTTGGGATGAGATAGTTTATAGGTTAAAAAAAGGTTTATGCTCTGCGGTCACCCCACACAGAATCACACATATATACTGACCTCATTAATAGGGATGCTGTCTAAGAAGGAGCTATGAGGGACCTTTCTATTTGGGTAGGACCAGAGATATCTCACCATTTGTGCTGCTGTATTCTTCAAAACAGCCTGCAGGTTCTCTCTCGTTATTTCCTTTATTGCCTGAGCAGAGCCNATGACCTGGGAAGCAGAAGTATGGGATCTGATGGACTCGGATTAGAGATTTATTGAGTTCCCACTGCTTAACATATGAATCTCCAGTCTCCCAGAGGAGTGGAACAGAGCCTCACCATGGGGACGATCCAACTATACTCATCATTGTTGACACCTATGATGCTGGGGACAGGTTGAAAATCCACAGACGACAACAACTCTTTGGGATGCCTGGGTAGGAATACCCCATCCACCACAGCAGGGATGATCTTGAAGACCTGAGGAGTATTAAAAGTTAATGCTGAAGGTCAATAAAATACATATGCTGATCCACTGAGTTATCACCACTATTTTTTCATTTCTTAACCATTTTCTCATTTCTTACTAGCCTTAAGGAGCTCAGCTCACTCTGGAAGAGAATCTACACTTAGATTAGCCTTTCTTGGTGTTCATTGTACACAGAACTAAAGAACACAAAGTCTGACTAGATCTTCTAAGACACACAATTCTACCTACCTTATTAATGACCAGAATCTCCTCTTCACTCTTGCCTCTCAGACAGTGTACCAGGGCCTCTGAGTCCATCTGATCACACCCAGAGAGGTTGGCCACCATCTTTAAAGGGAACAAGTGGGGAAAAGAGTTTTCTCAATTCCAACTTGATGCTATTGGCCTAAATACCACACTATAGTGTGTGTTGTGTGTGGTTTGGAATAAATATAAATTATGACCTTTGTTTTATTCCTCAAAGCAAGCAGTATCCTTTCAACCTGCATACTTGGATTTGTTTTGTTTAAGTTAGTTCTGTTTTTTACTCCACCCATCTTTCTGTGTTTCATGTATGAGAGAAGGAGGAAGTGTGCCAACATTTGTAGGTGAATGTTAGAGGACAAAGTCTCCTTTCTTTGCAGATGTCCCCTTATTTGAGACAGGTAGTCTTCTTGTTTTACTGCTTCTATGCTAGCTAAACTGTTCTGTGAATATCTGGGGATTCCCTTGTTTCTGCCTTCCACTTGACCACAGGAACAAAGGAATTACAAATACATGCTACTATCTCTAGGCTTTTGTGGGTTCTGGAGATTTGAACTTAGGTCCTCAGGCTTGCACTCCAAGCACTTTAAAAAACCCCTGAGCAATCTCCCAAAGCACAGGCCTATTTATTTTTGTCAGTAATGGAAGCTGCTAGGAGCAATTTGCTGTTGAGATAACATAGTCATCTAGTATGAAGTAGAGGTGAGTTGAGGCTAATCCCCGAGTTTCTCAAAAATTACTGGAAAGAAACTGTTTCCCATGGTCATTGTTTTGCCCACTGAACAGAAGACTGGAATACCAGATCATGAAGGCTGAGGGGGCAGACTAGGGTGCTGGGGAATATCTTTCTGTATGCTGTGAATATGTGTTGCTCTGATTGGTTGAAAAATAAAGCTGTTTGGCCAATGATGAGGCAGTATAAGGTGAGGCGGTACATTCAAACTGAAGAAGGAAGGAAGATGGGTGGAGTCAGAAGAGATACCAGCCCACCGCCTAAGGAGCAACAAGATGCCAGCAAACTGGTAATACCATGGCAATGTGACAACATACAGATTAATAGGAATGAGTAGAATTAAGTTGAAAGAGCTAGCTAATATAAGCTGACCCACAGGCCATACAGTTTGTAAGTAATATAAGCCTCTGTGTGTTTACTTGGGACAGAGCAGCTGCGGGACCAGAAGGGACACAGGAAAACTTCCGACTACTTAGGGCTGTGATGATTAAGGGCACTTACAGTGTAGACCATCTCATGGGTGTCAGAGATAAGGCCAGGTAGCAGGACCACTCCACTCTCCATGATGGCTCTGTGGAAGAGTCCTTTGGACATGGGAGATACAACATGTGAAGACACACTTGCACCACCTGCTGACTCGCCAAAAATAGTGACCTGGTCAGGGTTGCCTCCAAAGTGGGCGATATTCTGCTGGACCCAGTGTAGGGCGGCCACTTGGTCCAGGTAGCCCCAGTTGCCTCTGGCGTGCTGGTCTCCAGTGCTGTGAAGTGGAAGGGACATGGATCACAGGGCTGTCTAGGTTCTTCTCAGCTGCTTCTGTTCAGTTCAGCCCTAGTCTCACCTGAAAAAGCCCAGGACACCTACTCGATATTGGATATGGACCACTACCACATCCTCAACGGCTGCCAATACGGATCCATCAGTAATAGAAGCCATTCCTCCAACCAGAGCACCACCATGGATCCACACCATCACCTGGAGAAGTCAAGAGAGATGCCAGGAAGCTCAGCTAGCCAAAGCTCTGCAGGACTGTTTACTAGAGTATCAATCAACTTCTGTGCCTCTGTGCAGCTACACAAATACATAAAAAATACTCAGCATTTCAGGGCCTTGGTCATGGCTAGGGGCCTCTAGTAGCCCCATCAGGTTGTTTCTAGCCCCAATCCCCACCATATATCTTAGTTTGAATTAACAGTTCTATGTCTACAGTAATGTCATCATTATTCAGGCTCTTCATAGTGGAACATGGATGTCTTCATGGATATCTCTCCAGACTAAAAATGGGAAGGATCATCAACTCTCATTGGCACAACAGATAATCCAAAAGAAGAAATGGGTGACCTCAATGTTGAGGCTTGAGCACCTAAGTGGTTCTGCAGGGCTCAGGTTGTAGAATGAGTCCTGGTTTTATCAAAGAGCTGGAGCCTTTATCACTCAGTGCTCCAGTGCTCTGTGTCCCTTACCCAGGTTTCAGCTGCATAATGCAGCTGAGAAGGCCTTTTTGGACCCAAATAAGGCAAGGCTTTTCAACAGAGTCCACGCTGCAATGGAGCTCAGGTTGCTTTTGCCCACCCCTTTTATATTTTTATTTTTATTTTTTTATTATCATCAAGAAAAAAATACCCTGTCCCCAAGCTGACCATGACCTGACACTCACAGGCAGGTTAGAGCCCTCATGGGCATGAGCTGGAGTGTAGATATTGAGATGCAGGCAGTCCTCAGACATAGAGATGGGAGGCAGGGTCAGCTTCATATCCTTCACGCCCTCCACATTCATCATTTCAAGGTTTTGCAGACACCTAATGGAAATAGCAGACAGATATTCCAAAACCAAATGTGAGTCTGGATTTTTTCTCAGTCACCTTCAGCTGCTGCTCCTCATGATGCCCTGTTAACACATACTCCCTCTCTAAAGTCCCTTCCAACCAAGGTAAAGGCCACAGGCTCCATGAAAGCTGGGGTGGAGCCAGAATTCTAGAGAGTCCTCCAGTTGGCTAGGGCCTGATGTTATTCTTTCTGAGTCTGGGATTAGAGACTTCCAGATGTCTCTATAGAATGACTGGCTGTGTGTGGTNATGTACACTGAATTGTATAACAGAAAAGTGACCTAAGTATTAGCTGGCATGCAAGCATTTTCTACTCTCTGTTCCTGGCTGTGGGTATGATGTGACCAACTCCTGTAATCTTTCTTCAGTGGGAATTCCCTGATATGATGGATTGTAATCCAGAGCCTAAGTTGCTTTTGCNGGTACTTTATTACAGCAACAGAAAACAAACTAAGATTGCAATATTGGAGTGTTGTATCCACAGGCACTAGAGGAATCAGTGGATACTACTGCCCCAAAGGGCNGTGAGAAATCCTTCATCCCATGTACAGAGACTCTCAGGGAACTTCTTTTTCTTACACTATCTCCAGAGGGAATTAGTTACATAACCTTGTTCCTTGGTCAGTGACACTTGGCCCTACAAGTTGTCATAGTGACTGTGAGTGTGGGGTTAGCAAATATGCATCATGCTGCACTCCTCAGGATCTTAAGCGTATTCTACTAGATTCAGGGGCACTTTCTGCTTAGTAGGTCACATAACACATGCTTAGAGATCCCTCCCATTGTGGCAGAGAACACTGGGCTCAATCTGTGAAAAATTTTATCTTTGTTCCTGTCTATAGTACCTGCATCTAACTCCCTACACCAAGCTTTGATCTGTCATAGATTGTTCTATGCATGCATCAGAAAAATGCATGGGGGACTCCCAACAATGGGAGAAAACCGCTTCGTAGCTGAGATGGAGGAAAGACTTCAGCATGGGTCAGAGCTCAGAGCAACTGTTCACCCCAGGGCCAGACATTCTCTGGGTCCAGAACTTACATGGCTGGAAGTGAGGTTCCATCTCTCACACCACTCCATGGTATAGGGGCTTCAGGAGGTGCAAAGCGCAGTTGTCCTACAGGTGGCTTGGCAAAGGGAATTCCCAGGAAGGTGTGGACACCAACTTTGGTGTCCTCCACATGGACAAGGTTTCCTCTAACCTGGCCTGTGTGTGTGTGTCTGATGGGGCTGGTCTCTGATGAGTCCTGACCTGGGTGGAGAGATGNCATTAGGGTTAGTTTTGTGCATTCAGCTCTCACAGATTGTGGGAGTTCCCACCTCATTGTTACCAGGGCACATAGGAAGGGCACCCAGGACCTCTTATTTCAGCTCTGGAGTGCGAGTGTGGGGGCTTCCCTACTCCTCA
>LZPO01018370.1:11815-25401 GCA_001675575.1 Neotoma lepida | reverse complement strand
GTTAGCTCTCTACTTAATACCTTGAAGAGATAGACCATTTTCCAAAATATCATCTGTGTTTTACAGTTCTATCATCACTATGTACGAGGGTTCCAATTTCTTCTTATATTGGCCAAAAAAAGAAGTCTCAAGTTTTTGTTCAGACATTAATTATAATGTGGCCTCTCATAACAGTTTTTATTTGCATTTTCCTAATGACTAGTTATTTGAACATATTTTCTTGTGATTACTGTACATTATATGTATTTTNTTCATTTGAAAACTTTGGTCATTTGTAATTTTTCTACTAAGCCTAAGACTTCTTGATATATGCTAGGTAGTAGTCATTTAGCTGATCTATTATNATAAATATTTCTTCCTTTTGTGTGTCTATTATTTCACATTCTTGACAGTGTCTTTTGATACAAAACTGCTTTACTTTGATGAAGTAATAATTGTCATTCATTGTTTGTGAATTAAAAATGCTCTTTTTAACCTATGGTCACAGAGATTTACACCTATCCTTTAGGTGTATCATGTTTTATATTGAAGCTTTTGAGTTGATTTTCATGTATAAGAAAGAAAATTCACATTCTGTATTAATATTTNTATATATGGAATATTGAAAAGATATAAAACTGTGATATATACAATTATTATACAATTAGCATGCTTTTTAATATTTTGCACTACTAATACTGAAATGCAACCCTTTTACAATACTTACACATAAAATACAAAATCTATGCTAAAGTTGACAAATGACAGTCCAGTTGCTATGAACTCATAGAATCTGTGGTCACCTGTGTAAGACACACAGAAGATCCAGTCACTTAAAATCCAAGCAAGAAGCTTGAGAGGCTCCTGAGGCCCCACCAGTATCTGAGGAGCATTTGCTATCAGTGGTTNCTAATCAGTCATTTTCTTTTTGGGGGTGACTAATAGTTTTTCCCCATAACCTAGTCGATGACCCTGACCCTCTGTGCTTATAACAATACTAACTGGNTTCAGTAGGCTATTACAAACAAAAAGAGGAAATAAAGTAGGGAAGAAGTTGTGTTGGGGGCCTGGGTGAGTTGGAAGGAAGGAGTAGGAGTGGATGGGATCAAGACATATCATGAACTTTTCAAAAGACATTAATTAAACATCTAAGAACAATAATAGTTTAAGAAAAAATTAAATTTATAGGCAGAAATTATATTGTGAAAATTATTCTTTTTCATTTGTTTATATGTTTGGTTTTGTTTTTGTTTTTCAAGACAAGGTTTCTCTGAGTAGCCCTGGCTGTCCTGGAACTCACTTTGTAGACCAAGCTAGCCTCAAGCTTGAAGATCTGTCTGCCTCTGCCTCCCAAGTGCTGGAATAAAAGATGTGCACCACCACTGCCTGGCTGTGAAAATTATTCTTCATTATGTGAAAATCATTAGTGATTTTGCTTAAAAAGGGAAAATACTTTTTCTTGTAAAATATTTCATAATTATGAATTAAGGATGATTTTATTTTAGTTCTACTAAATATTATCAACTCAAAACAGAATGTCTGAACATGTACAATAATAACTAAATTCAGATATCTTTTTATGTCACTAAATTTAGATATAAAACACATAGTGTTCTATATTTTGAAGTGTATTATACAATGAATCTACATTATAAGCTGTAGTTCCAAAGCACATTGTAGATTAGACAACAGAAGAATGGCTATTTGCAATATTGTCANTTTTTAATGTGTTTGGTATTTTGACTATGTGTATATCTGTGTACCACTTGCATTCCTGGTGCCCATGTAGGCCAAAAGGGGGCACTTGGACCCCATGGAAGTGAAGTTATAGGTGGTTGTAAGCCATCAAGTGGGTGCTGAGAATCAAACCTGTGTTCTTAAATGATGAGCCATCTCTCTGGCCCCTAATGTTTACTTTTATTTATCTATCTATCTATCTATCTATCTATCTATCTATCTATCTATCTATCTATTTATTTTTAATTTTATTTATTCATTTATTTAATTATTTTTGTTTTGTTTTTTGAGACAGAGTTTCGCTGTGTATCCCTGGCTCTCCTGGAACTCACTCTGTATACCAGGCTGGGCTCCAACTTAGGGATCTGCCTACTTATGTCTCCCAAGTCCTGGGATTAAAGGCATGCACCACCACACTNTGCCTGTGCCTGCTTACAGGACAAGTGCTGCCTTTATGTTATCCAGGCTTTAAAACTGCATTTTCTTATTTTCGAAAAGTGAAGCTGAGGGGATGGGGAGATGGCTCAGTCAGATGGTGCAAACATGAGCAGGACCTGAATTTGGATCCCCACCATCAGCACACAAAGTCTGGTAAGGTGGGCTGGTGACTACAGTCCGGACAAGGGGCAAATGGAAACAAGAGGACCTCCAGAGAACTTGGCCAGCCTAGACAAGTCTGTGAGAGACCCCGTTATAAAAAGACAGCCCCCAAACCCTGAGTTTTCGTGGTGCATATCTTTAATCCCAGTCCCTGGGAGGCAGAGGCAGGCAGAGTTCCAGGCCAGTCAGGGTCACACAGTGAGACCCTGTCTCAAAAACAAAACCAACCACCCAGTGAGCAACTGAGGAAGGCACCTGCATAGACCTCTGCCCCACGAGGCCCCAGATGCACGTGCACACTGACCCTGGAACACACACACACACACACACACACACACACACACACAACTTTTAAGTAATGTCAGAATTAAAACTTAGTTGTTATTCTTATATGTTATTCTGTTTTTAGGTTGATGTATATTTTCTTGGTGAGCATCAATGTCTATAAAATAGGTATTCTAAAGCAAGTGAACAAAGATATAAACATTATTCCAGGTATAGAGAGAACAGAGGCCTGGCTGAAATTTAAGCACATNTTTATGTTCAAGACTGGGTGAATGAAAAAAAGTGATAGACCTAAATGGAAGAGTATTGACACAGATTGGAGATTTAAGGGCAATAATTAAGAAAAATACTATAAGCAAGTCTATGTACATAATTAGGGAGCTACTATACACTTGGAGGCCATACATACCCAATGGGATCTTGGAGCTCATTTTCTTAATTGTAATTGTTTCACTAAACCATGGCGATGCATGATTACTGTAAAAGTCAACAAAAATATGTAAACGAAAAGCCATGATTCTCAACTCCCTTGGTATGCCCTGACCTGATTAATTTTATGCTCTATATCTTTATTTTGACACGATCTTGTTTATTCAATTGTATGCAAATGTATATTTTAGTACACACGTATTAAAAACTCCATCTGAACATGTAGCTGTAGTATAATTGTATTTGTTTGTGTTTATTTACATATGCACAAAGTTTCATGGTATGTATGTACTCCCGTCTTTCTACTACTAATAGACGTACAAGTTACTTTCAGGTTTCTGCTACTACAAAAATTATGATAGTATATATCCCTCAATATACCTTTATACATTGCTGCTTTTAATATTGATGTGGCTATAGTCTTCTAGTTTTCTAAGACCTATAGCAATCCACACAGTCACAGAACCTATGAACATGCCTCTTCTCCTTACCATTGTTATATAGGATTCAGTCTTTTTCAATTTTCTTAGTTTATTAGGGAAAAAAAACGTACCTTAGTATTTATTCATTTATTGATTGATTGATCATTTGATTGATTGATAGTTTTTTCCAAGACTGAGTTTCTCTGTATAGCCCTGGCTGTCCTGAAACTCGTATTGTAGGCCAGGCTGGCCTAGAATTTAGATCCTCCTACCTCTGCCTCCAGAGAGCTGGGATTAAAGGTGTGCACCACCATGACATTAGTACCTCAGTTTTAAAGAAGAGAAGAATATTCTCATGGAATACTGGTTTCATGTTAGAATAGGTTTGGTAGGTCTTCTGGACACACACACATACATGCACACACGCACACATACATGCACACATGCACACATGCACACCTATATTTCACCTGCTCAATAAAAATGCCAGAGCACCCAATAGTAAGAGTAACTCAGTTTTAGTACATTGGCCACATTCATACATACATTATATGATTGATCCTCAGAAAACCCTATTATAATCTCCATTCAATGGAGATCTCAAAGATCTACAGTCATTGATGTAAAAAATAACCATACATATTATAAATTACTGGAGTAGCAATTCAATTCTACTCTGTTTCATTCAGCTCTCCCTAGTCACAAAGCCTAATGAGTGGGAATTTTAGTTGTGGTCATTATTGCACTTGATATTTGATAAAATCATCTAGATAGGCAGACAAGTAGTTAGGCAGTCAGGTAGGTAGTCAACAGATACATGCACAGAGAAGCAGATAGCTAGATATGTAAATGATAGGTAGAGAGATGATAGACAACGGATACTAAATGGATGAATGGGTGGATAGATGGATAGGTAATTAGATGATGGATGGATGGACGGATGGATGGATGGATAGATAGATTGATGATAGAGAAATAGAGATAGAAGATGATATAGATATTATTATTATATATAATATTATATATAATATATATTATTATTATTATTGGGGTTTTTTTTGAGACAGGATTTCTCTGCGTAGCTTTGGAGCCTTTCTTGGAACTCACTTTGTAGCCCAGGCTGGCCTTGAACTCACAGAGATCCGCCTGCTTCTGCCTCCCAAGTGCTGGGACTAAAGGCGTGCGCCACCACCGCCTGGTTTAGATATTTTTTTAAAGGAACTGTCATACAGTGTGGAATTTGGAATGTCTGAAATTTTCTGTGTAGGGCAGTCTGAGACCCATGAGGTGCCATGGTAGCTCCACTCAAANGGCATTCTGGAGGAGAATTTTTTCTTTCATAGGAAATTGTTAGCTTATGAAAGAAATTCTATAATGGGAAGTGTATCACCTACATTGTGGAGAGAAGTCTGCTTTCCTCTGACTGCTGACTTGAATACTAATCACATCTAAGAACATCATTTTACAGCAACAGCTGTATTACAAAGCCATACTGACACATGGAACTCACAATTATGCNATGTGCATTCTTGTGGACTTGGTTTCATTTTATNCCATTCTTACCTGTTGGTAATAGGAGAGCAAATGGAAAAACAGGGAGGGAATTTAACTGGGGAGGAATGAGGGAGGTCAGTACAGACAGACAGGGACAAGGGGAAATATTGCCAAGGTTGTTTGATAATGACTCAAGGAATCATATTACTTTATACTTACCTAAAATTATAATATATATGTACACATACACACACACACACACACATACACACACACCTTAAAGAAACCTAATCCACTTGGGTTGATGATGATTCTCCTTCCCCAGAAGAACCATAAACTATTCAAAACCCCAGTACCAACCCCTAGAAACCTCCTTTTGGATGATTGCTCAGGGTAGTCCACGTGCCTCCAAAACAATATAGACTATTGGTGTTACCCCTGGTTGCTTCTCAGGGCTTGAGAGTGGGGCTATTGCTGTGGCTATTGAGTGGTAGCTATTGCTGCCACTGTTAGACCAGCATAATTCCTTCCTACATTCTAAATCCTATCCTTATACCCATAGACTAGATTTCCATTCTTGTTGAATCGTGATTTATTTTTCCATTTNTTCTTGTAGAAAAAAATCTGTGAACTATTCTTTTGTTCTTCCTTNTACAGTTGCTNAGAAGAGACAATGATTCCTGAATTTGATGTGCAAGAGCGACTTCAGATTGTCACCATAGGACATACTTGGAAGTATGTCAGTTACTGGGGCATGNGGCGTACACCTGTTCAACTTACATGGCAACAGCAAATTGTTATCAAGCTGATGAGGCTATGTCCACTCTCACCATCTGTGTGTGGCATGCATGTTCTTTTGTGTTCCATTTTAATCTTCTCAGACTTCTCAACGTCTGCAGACTTAAGGATATTGTATTTTTTTACTAAATCTGTAAAATATTGTGTGATCGTTGTTAAATCACTAAATCATAAGGATTCTTCCAGTCCTAAATTGTCCTATCTTTACCACTTTTTTCAAACTATTCAGAGAGGTATTAGAAGGCAAATCAGATTTGCATCAATGTTCTGTGCCCCAACAGGTGTTCCAGGTTTAATTTAACCAGGCTCAAGTTATTCACTTGGGGAAAGAGCCAGAGCTTGTCAGGCAACTGAGGGGTCATTCTCTAAGACAGGGGCCTCTCCAATNTGGTTGTTTTTGCACAAGGGCAGCTGTGTGGGAGTAGAATTACAATTTGCCTAAGGCAAGGCTGATTGCAGCTGAATTTTTCATGTTAAAGTAAATAGATATTATAAAATCTCTTGAAATACTATATTGCAGTTGGGCTTGTTATTATTTAACCTTTTTTATGAGAGGGCCATAAATTTAAGAGAACTAAGGGCAGTTGGGTGGAGCTGGAAAGTCTGTGAGCTTTGCTTAATTATGAGTTTTAAGAAGACTTTTCCACTATTGGTAGGAATGTAAATTAGTCCAGTCCCTCTGGAAATCAGTACAGCAGTTCCTTCAAAGATATGAAAATAGAGCTACCACATGAGCAAGAAACACCACTTCTGAGTGTACAGCAAAGGAATATAAGAGTTCAATGGAGACACCGTAATTCCATGTATACCATAGCACCGTTCACAACAGCCATGCCATAGACCCAGCCTAGGTACCACTAGCAGATGAATGGCTAAAGCCAATGTGATAATCATTACACCATGGGGTTTCATTCACTCATTAAAAAAAGAAATCATGTCTTTTCTAGAAAAATGGATGGTACTGGAGATTAACATGTTAAGCAGGATAAACTGGACTCGGAAAGAATGAAAACACAGGTTTTCTCTCATATTGAGAATGAATATTTTGAAAAGTATGAAAGCAGAAGCAGGATTCTTTGGACNGAGAGTGGGAATCAGCAGAAGAGGGTAGGAGTGACAAGGTATAGCAACAGAATAGTGATTACCATTAAAGGACATGATAGNCAACAGACGTCTGGAAAACACCATAATGAAGGCCTAATTTCATAAATATGCTAATGATATTTATATANACATATACAGAATAAAATTAAAAGATACGAAAGCAGAGAGATCTACTTGGGAAAAGGGAAAGAAATGGTAGGCAGGGGAAGGAGCAAGAGAGTAAAGTTGATGAATATGATCAAAATNCATTCTGTGCACATCATGAAAAGTTCACAGTGAAACATACTACTTTGTACAATTAATATACACTAATAAAAATTTGAAAGAAGCCTTTTCTGAATTTCTCAAAAGTAATCTTTAATATCACTATTGAAAAGAGTGGTGAATTTAATAGCATTTTAGTAAAGTGAAAAGTAATACTATTCAAAATGACAAAAAAATGGTACTTTAAGAACATTGTCCTATTTTAAAAATGCACATTAATGATGGATTTTAATGGGGTTCATTCAGGTCTTTCTATGTATGCATGTGGTGTGCATTTATCAGTTGCTGTAACCCTTCTTGCACTCCCCCTCACCTCTGTACCACCCAATTCCTAGCAATCACTATGTTCTTTTCCTGCTGGCTTCTGGGTCCCACAGGTGAGAATGAACATGGGGACACAAGACTTTTTGTTCCTGGTGGATTTGATTTAAAATAATATCCTCCAGTTTTTCTTGATTTTGTTTCAAATAGCAGCATTTCTTCCTCCTCTATAGCTCACTAATACTCCACTGGGCACTTGTACCATGTTTTCTTTATCCACTTATCTGTGCATAGGTAACCCTAGGCTGACTTTGTGTCTTAGCTATTATGAATAACACTATAGTTAACAGAGGCATGCAAGTATCTCGTTCTTATGTCTATCTCATTTTATTTGACTATATATCAAACATAGTTTTTCTCTTTCAAAAGGNATCAGAATCCCATTTCCATCTCTTATAAGTTCTCAATGGACAATGGATCCAGTGGTTTTTATGTGACTAGTAACCATACGTGGTCATCAAGAACTAGTTGCTGAAGAAGCCATTACTCTCTTAAAACGAGTCTTAGGAAAATGGAAGTGGATGGTGCATTTTTTTCTAAAGGNAGAGGTAATGAATATTTTAGGCTTTGTGCCTCAATCTATTGCAGTAACTATCTGTTATGGCACAGCTTGAGAACAAACGCAGACCATATCTAAACAAACGGATGTGACTGCATGTCGATACACCTTCATTAACAAAAACGGACGAGACATTGCCCTCAGATCACAGGTTGCAATTTGCCAACCCAGTTAATTCCAAAANGTCTAGGACGTCAAGAGCAAAACGTAGCTCTGGAATTGCTCTAGTTTGAAAACATCTCTGTGTTGCTTCTAAAAATGATCATTTAGTCACAGGATAACTACANCTGGCTTTATGTCCGTCATTGGTACAGCAAGTAAAAAGGCAAATGCATTCTTTCTAAAGCCACTGCGCATTTCCCAGGCCTGCTTATGGGGAAGTTGTGATTGAGTCTGTTTATTTATTGATTGCAGCCATGCTTCCAGCAGGTGGGGGAGATGTCTGCTCAGCTAGACAAGGGCAGTTACAGCAGCAGATTTGGCAGGTGTTTAAAGCTTTTAAACCCAGGGCCCATGGGGAGTGGGTGAGCCTTTTCCTTTGCACCTGTGGCCCTCTGGCAGTCTCCTTCCTCCCACTTTCATGTGCCAGCTCCAGGACGCAGAGTGCACGTGTTGTGACATACCACTAGTTCTCTTCCCCCGCCTCTTGTGAAATCAGCTGTGTGTAGTGTGGAATAGAGAGTGTGACAGGAACCAGCGCATCCTATTTACAGTTAATAACTATGAAGACTGATGCTGGGCTTGCATGAGCATCACACAGCAGCCAGTGGCTCTGTTCAACAGGACTGTGAGCCGTGAGCCTGGGGTACAGTATCCCTTCCTTCACTTCACTTCACTTCCTTCACCATCCTTCACTTTTATTTCTCACGAGCCTATTGTCTTCTTATTATCCTGTATTAGCTCTGTCTTGTGGGTCATCATCCTGTATCTTCCTGTGGCTTCCTCCATCATTTCTGATGGGATTCTGGGATCTCTTTTCCTCACTCTAACCTGTACTCCACACCACAGACCGTTTGAAAATGTAATTCTCTTGATGCCGGGCATACCTAAAATTCCTGTTTCCCTCATTGCTTCTAGGAGGAAGTCAAAAATCACTTTCCTGACATTCTTTTCTGATTATGGTCAGGCCCCAGCTCATCTCCGAAGGTCTGGGGGAGCCTACCACACCTAGGCTCCATATCCTCATTGTGCTTGTATTGTTCAACCTCTTGAACTATTCTCCTTGCTGCCCTCTCCCAGGGACCCTTAAAACATGCTCATTATTCTTCTGGGGACTCTCTTCTCAGCCATCCTAGCTGGGCCCCTTCAGCAGCTGCCTCAGTTCTTAAATTGGTGATTTCCCTCAGCGAAAGTGTCCAAGCAGGGACTGAACCATTTACAAAGGTTATGGGAGGATGCATCCATTTGGTGAGATAACTGGGTTTTTGTTTGTTTACCTTTTACTTACAGTATTCTGATCAGTTTTCCCTCCCAAATTCTCCCACCTGCCCACCCTCCCTAAGCCACATCCTTTCTTTCTCTCTCTCATTAGAATACAAACAGGTAACAACAAAGAAACCAGAATAGAACAAAACAAACAAATAAAAGCCACAGAAAAAACACAAGAAACACATACAAATACAGAGATGTACACACTCCCACACACAGAAATCCCCTAAAAACACAAATCTGAAACCATAATATATAAGCAAAATACCTGTAAAGTTCAAAACAAAGCAAAAACCCCGGGATAAGCACTATGAAAAAAAAAAAAACCTCCAAGAATACCATGGAGTTAATTCTGCGTCGGCCATTTACTTCTGAGCATGCGGCTTGCCCTTCAGTGTAGTTTGAATACCCACTAAGATTCTGTTGAAGAAAACTAATTTTTCCTTTGGGAGCAGTTGTCAATTGGAGATACCTTCTGGGTGAGGGGTAGGAGCTTATGTCCACTTTCCTGCTCAGTACTGGTACCCTATCTGGCTAGACCTGTGTAGACCCTGTGTATGCTGCCACAGTCTCTGTGATTTCATATGTTTATCAATCCTGTTGTATCTAGAAGGCCTTGTTTCCTTGGTGTCTTCCATCTTGTCTGGCTCTTATAATCTTTCTTCTTCTGCAAAGTTCCCAGAGCCCTGCAGGCAGGGATTTGAAGGAGACATCTCATTCAGGACTGAGTATTCCTAGTTCTGTCTCTTATACACATCTAGATGTGTATAAGAGACAGGCCTCAGTCTCTGTGATTTCATATGTTTCTGTAAAGCAACCAATAACCTTGGCAATAGCCTGGGTTGTTTGGGGGTTTCCATGAGGCCCCTCTATCTAACAACTCAATTAGATGTATGTAATCCATTCCTTGCACTGGAGGTTTCATTTGGCAGTGAGATTATTCGCTGATTCTATTTAGATTTCTTTCATATATGTATATACTTTAAGAAGCTTCTACTATAGTAGGTTTCGATATCATACCTCCAATGTCCCATTGTTTTAGCCGCCCCCTCTGTATTCCCTCCCTTACGTCCTCTTCCCTCTCCCTGAGGTAAGTGCTTCTTAAATTCCCTTAACAACTTGAGTTTTTCTTTCCTTACTCCCAACCCTCTTTCATCTTTCATTTTTTTTTCTTTTAGTTGTTGTGTGTGTCCAGGCATATGCATGCCCTAGTATTCATGCAGAGAGGTCAAAGACAACTACAGAGTCTCTTCTACTACCTTATGGGACCCAAGATTGGACTTAGGGGTTAGGNCTGCTGTACCCAGTGCCTCTACCCACTGAGGTATCTCACTGAACCAAGATGTTTTTCTATGGCTGGTCAATTTCCATGTGTCTGTAGAATATAAATGCATGTAAGTTATTCATATCACATGTACTTAGGAAAAATATAGACAAACAGTGTTTTGTGTTTGTATGTTTGGTTGGTGTATGTGTAGTGTGTGCTTTCTTGCATGTTGGTATGGGGGCATGTACACATGTATGTGTATGCATGTAGGGGTGAAGGCCCAAAGTTGATGTTGAGTGTCTTCATCANTCACTCTGTACTGATTTGAGGCAGGGCATTTTGCTAAACCTGGAGCTTGTCAGTTCCCAGGTTGCATCACNANCTAGCAGGTCTCCTGTCTCTGCCTGCAAACTGCTGGGATGATAGGTGNCTACCATGCCTATCTGGCTTTAATGTAGGTTCTAGGGATCTGAACTTTNTTTCTCAGGCTTGTGGGACAAACTTTTCATCAGTNACCATTTCCCAACCCCATACATATAGACAGCTATTTAAAAACAGTANATCTATTCTATTCAAAATTTCTATTTCTTAAATTTACTGAGCAGAGTAATATCTTACAATGTAGTCTTTGACAGACCATATATTCTAAGAGTCTCAACTTGTCCTAACAATTGCTGCTATTCTGATATGCTGTTTATTCAAGTTCATCACTGCTGCTGATGAAACAAAGTAGAAATTCAATTATTTTCNTTTTTGCCATATATTCACCTAGTCTTAGGAAATACTGCTCAGTTGGAGTCTAGAAACAATAACATTGCCAATGGCAGTGACTTTAAAAAAACACAGCAAATTTGGAAATGTCNCTGATGAAATAGGATGGAAAAGAACCTACTTTCATACAATATAGATAAATTATGTAGATTATGATTTGCCTTACAATGGCTTAATTTCCTCATCCAAGAAGCAAATGTGTTTCACAATCTCCTCCAGTCCCCAAATATAGGGTTCAAGTTGCTCTTCTGCAATTCTTTAATTCTCTATAGGTTTTTATAAAATCATGGTAATTGCAGTCAACACAGTTTCCTCAAATTCCCTTCTTGCAGCAGATGAAGTCACAGAGACTACATTTTGTGATAATGCCCCTCCCATGGATGTTCTTGTGCATAGGTTTCTAGAGCAAAGCAATGAGGGATGAACTCAGCTCTCTGTCTCTGATGCATAATTGAAATGGTTAATCCTGACAGGAGGGATTTTCCACACATCAGTTGATAATATTCATTTGTCATCATGATAATTTGCAATTTACTCAATAGAAACAAGATAAAAATATTTAAAATATAGTAAGCATATTAAGGCTTCTGTTTTAGGTTTTGTGAACTCCAAATTATACCTGGTAATAAGATAATGCATTTATGAAATTTAAAATAGGACACTAATTTAGCCATATATGATTATACCATTTNCCCCAAAGCAATAAGATAACAAGGAGAAAATGGCTGCATCAGGGCAAGGTAGAGAGCAGTGTTTCACTTGCTCATTCATTCATTTTGGCTTTTTAAGGATCAACCAAAATGTTATGGTCAATGGGCAAATGAGAATTTCTCACCTCACACTGTTTAATTTAGTCACTTCTTAGGACTTTGGCTGCANATCANGCTGGTGAAAAGAGCTCTGGTCTCACAGTGGCAGGAACACTTTCAAGTTATAGCTTTTATATTTGTTGCCATTTTGCCTTCTAAATATCAACTACCTCTCAGAAGACTCATCTGTGCCTTGTGTACCACTGACTCATCATGTCAACTTCACTAAGTGATTTTTGGATTCAAGGAGTTAATTTATGAAAAAGATTCTTTACACACTAAACTAGATATTATAAGTGTCATTCCTACTTGATAACTGTTTTGTTATATATAATTTTACTATGTTAAAGTTAAATTCTTACTTTTTGATTAGACAGAAAAGGGAAAGTGCTGTGAGATGTCTTTCTGTACGCTGNGAATATGTGTGGCTCCCATTGGATAATAAATAAAGCTGTTTTGCCCTATGGCAAGAAAACTTACAGCCAGGCAGGAAATCCAAACAGAGATACAGAGAGAAGAAGGGCAGAGTTGGGTGAGATGCCAGCAGCCGCCAAAGGAGCAACAAGATGCCAGCGGACTGGTAACGCCATGGCCATGTGGCAACATATAGATTAATAGGAATGGGTTAATTTAAGATGAAAGAGATAGCTAGCAAGAAGCTGAAGCCATAGGCCATACACTTTGTAGTTAATATAAGCCTCTGAGTGATTATTTTATAAGTGGCTGTGGGACCATGGGTGGAAGAGATTTGTCCAGACTGCTGGGCAACGTAGGACCAGAGAAAATTCCATCTACAACACACTGAAAGAAACAAGACATTCAACTAATTAAAATCTTCAAAGAATTGTTAACCCATTTTTATAGAGCTCATCAGAGTCAAATAGGTCAAAATACTCAAAGAATAAGGAGATGATAATGAGAGTGAGTGATACAGTTCAACCTTTGCTGACATTAAAATCCTCTATGACTGTCGGATGAAGCTCTCTGCACTGGTCAAGCAGCTGCTAGACATCATTGTGGGTTTGAATCACAAAGTCTTTTCAAAAGATTAGTAGATTTATTTATCTTATTTTATTTGCATGAGAGCTTATCCTGCACATATATGTCTGTGTACCGGGTGCCTCTGGAGTTCAGAAGAGGGCATTGGATTCCCAGAACTGGAGCTATAGGTANTTGTGAGCAACCATGGAGGTGCTGGGAATCAAAGCCAAGTCCTCTTGCAAGAGCAACAAGTGCTCTAAACTGTTCAGCCATCTCTCTGGCTTTCACAAACTCTGTCTTTCTACAAATATTCTGTTAGGATGAAAGAGAGAAAGAAA
>LZPO01018369.1:22296-32441 GCA_001675575.1 Neotoma lepida | reverse complement strand
AGGTTCCCCTTGTCCATAGGCTTCCAAAGGAAGGAGACTGCCTTGGAGAAGATCGAGTCTCTGTCTCTTAGCCGCTACAGACCCTCACTAACTTCATACTCTACTTCCTACACGCCTAGCTTCTGAGTAGTTCTCAAAAACTTGGCAGGCTACTGGAAGTCTTTAGAAATTTCAGAATCTCTTGGGTAATTATTAGTTTACAATGAAGAACATTTAGCTTCCTTGGAAAGATGGTAATGTCTGTAAACAGACAGCAAGGAAAACATGCTGTGATGTTAAGCAGCTACCTTATAAGTGGCCCCCTGCAGCTGAGCTTCTAGCCTCTTCTAGGGGTCCACATCCCTTCTTTGCTTTGAATTATCACATTCTTGTTGCACATAAACATCCACTCACCTCAGCACACCAAAGGAGCGTGAGGAGACCAGTAGGCATGAGAGGACTGGAAAGACTGCAAGGAGTGTATATAGAAAATAATGAAGAAAAGATGACAGGTAAGAGGGATTTTATTCTCACTATAAAGTTTCATCACTTTTTTAAAAAGGAGTTAATTTTTGAGCTCTAAGTACTCACTAGACTTTTAAGATACTGTGCTCTTAAGAAATGAAGAGATGGATCAGTTTTTAAGAGTGCTTGCTGCACTTCCAGAGGACCCACATTTGAGTCACAGCACTCATGTTAGGAAGCTCATAAATTTTAGCAACTCCAGTTCCGGGGGGATCCAGGGTGCCCTCATGCACAGAGGTACACACAAATATACATAAATAAAAGTCAAAACTAATCTTGACAATAATGAGATTTTTTCTTTACTTCCTCTTATCTACAAGTTTCCTTAAGGTACTATTCTTGTACTCTTTCTTCCTTCCAAGAACTTTCGAGGATGTATGAACTGACAACTAGAACTCCTAATTATTTTTTCAAGATTTTAGACATCGGCTTTAGGTCTGAANTTTCACCAGTGCCACACAGCATAGACTACTGAGGGGCTGAAGACAGATGGCCAGGTACAGGTGAAGGAAAACATCCCCATACTGACCCAAAGCTACCATCTTTCTTCCTAGGCAGAGCTGTTAGCTCACAAGAGGTTCTATATACAATGAGGTAGGAACTCTAAAAATATATGAGGAACTTTGAAAGATCTTTAATCTCATGTGACAGTTAGTGAACACCTACTGAATAAATGGCACATTCTTTACAACTGCCTATTACCTTTATCTGTCCTAAGGAATCTGATAATCTTTGTAGGCATGGTGTTGTCACATTCAGTGCTGTTAGACAAGAAGAATACAGGTATTTAAAAAGAACATTATATGTATCTCAGTTCATGCTTGTCTTAGTTAGGGTTTCTATTGTTATGAAGAGACACCATGACCTCGGCAACTTTTATAAAGGAAAATATTTAATTGGGGTGGCTTGCTTACAGTTCAGAGGTTCAGTCCATTATCATCATGGTGGGATATGGTGGCATGCAGGCAGACATGGTGCTGGAGAAGTATCTAAGAGTCCTACATCTTGCAGGCAACAAGAAGTGGTCTGTGACACTTGGAGTAGCTTGAGCATAGGAGACCTCAAAGCCCGCCTCCACACTGACACACCTCCTCCAACAAGACCACACCTACTCCAACAAGGCCATACCTCCTAAAGTGCCACTCCCTTTGGGGGCCATTTTCTTTTAAACCACCATGATGCTCTTGCATTTACCACTGATGATGCCTTTCCACACATATTTCAGCAGTTTTACAAAACTGAAGTTTACTTCCCTGGGGGAATCCAAACATCAGCCTGAATTTGACCAGGGAAATGAGGCCATGGTCTCATGATGAGAGGAAACTTCCCCTGGAAAAGGCAAAATCCATTTCCTTTTTGTGAGTTAGTGCCTATGTGATCTGTCTGAGTGGATTGCCATGCTTGATATACAAGAGAATGGTATCTGAAAATATGTGGATTTGCTGTGGTAGGGTTCCTTAAGCATCAGCTGTGGCCATAGGCTATTTGACATGTTTTTTATTTTTCCATTTAATGTGCAGGCTAAGCAGTTCTGTTAGGTTCCATTATCTCTATTTTACAGAGGAGGAGAACCACAGCTCATATATATGAAGTAATTATAGCAAGAGATATGGTGTGATTCCTTGTCTGTGCTACTCTAGAGGCATGAATCATTACTGGATACCAGACAGTCCTAAGGACCTGAGACTTACTAAGCTACAACTAAAGCGTGGCTTCAAATAACTGAGTATTTCAATGCATTAGCTGTAACAGAGAGAAGAGACCCAACAGGGGAGGCATTCCAGTAAGAGGTAGAGAAGTCTGCTAATAGATTTTGCCATCCTGGTAAGGTGATGTCATATTCTGACTTGTGATCACAGTGGATAGTACTGGGGTATCACTTAGATAGCCTTCATTTCCAAGTTCATGGGTCTTCTCATTCTCCATGTAAGGAGCCCAATGGTGTCATCTTCCCCTGGGGTATTTCAGCTCCTTCAGTATCTATAGGATTCAATTACATGACACCAATGTATATCTTTGTGAGATTATGCCTGATTGCACAAGGAGACATCAGAAAGAATAAGGAGATGATGGCCAATTCAGTTTGGTTGATTTGAGCAACAAAAGGTGTTATGAACTTTAATTTCTATCATTACACAGTTTTAGCTTCTTCAGAATGACAGCATCTGAAATACAAAATGGCCAAGGTTTAAAATCTCTATGAAACCCTAGTTCCACTGATAACATCAAAAGACACAGAAAATAACTTCAGCACTAAAATCTTAAGAAATACATGGTAAATGCAAGACAACCATAATCCTCATTAATTCTTATATCCAGCACCAGGAGCATTCCAAAGCAGATTTTTTTAATGAAAAAGAAAAATGGAAAACTAATTTTTATTCCCCCTTGCAGCTTCATTCTTTACAAGTACTAGCCTGTCAGCCCAAGATTAGACAAAATGAAGTGCTATAAGATCAACTGCTCCACTGTAAAAAGTGAGATCTGAAAATAAAACTGTAATTCCTACAGAAGGAAAGCCAAATTTCACATCCACCAGCTCAGTCTATCCTGCCCAACCTTACATCAGAATCTCCAGGAAAAACCTCCAGTAAATCCTGATGTGCAGGTCACATCCAAGTTCCATTACACAAAGGTAATATTCCTTGCCTTCAAGAACTTGTGTCTAGTTGCATCATGTCATTTGCAACCAAAAGATAACTGACTTTGACTCAGGGAAATAAAAATAACCAAACTCATGTTCTCAAACAGCTAAGCGCAATGTGAATACACACAAAGTCTAATCCCTGGGCAGATGACCGTCCTCAGAGAGATACAATAGACCCTATATATTCTGATGAGAAAGATGTCCTATATGAAAATGTTCTTTGAGGAAGAACTGAACACAAAGATCTGGAGGCTGAGAAGCAATGGATATATTTTCAGAAGAATTGGTGGCCTAAGAAGCCAGAGAATTACTGATATCAAAATAGTACAAGGAGATCCTCTTGTTTTAGAAGCTCGAATAGTTCTTTCAGGCCTAGTATCTGTCTTTGGAATTCCAGTTGTTCCAGCAACTGTCAGACTTCACAATTATCATATAACATGCACAGTTCCCTAGAAGTGAATGGCAAAAAGCTCACTTTTCCAGAGCCATCCTGTTGTAACTACTTGATGAGGTCAACAAAGCTACTCCTTGGGCTTTCTGGGTTTCTATTAAGCTCATAAAAGAGATATTTCACACCATAGAAAGCTCATTTTTACTTTACAGATTTATGAGGGGAGCCAGTCTGACCGATGAAAATGTCAATCAATTCCTGTCTTAAAAAATGAATTAAAATGAGAGGTCAGCCAGCATGAAGAAGGTTATAATCCTTATAGGAAAACTGAGCATGGAGGTTACAAAGGAGGAAGAAATGTAATGAGGGTGATTCTGCTATAAAACCCAANTAATTAATTCTTCTTCAAAACATGCATCAAATTTCACAACTATAATATCCACAGACTGGCCCTCATGAAAACATATGATAGTTATTAGCTCAAAGCCATATAGCATCTCACCAGCAGAATTCTTACACATAAAACCCAAATGTCAGTTTTTTGAGGAAGAGTTACATTGTGAGTTTTATAGCAAGTGTGGTAACCCAAGGGCATGTATATATATCACACATCTAAATGGGTTCAGTGCTCTCATTTATCGTGACTTGAATGTTCTGGGATGCTTNGATACTAGAGACACTTTTATCCCTGCCTCTGATTACCTGTATCCAATAAAACAGTGGCATCTCATTTATCACACCCCCAAATTACTAGATTGGATGTTACTAACTAGAATGTTCATTCCATCAGATGACAGAGAAGTGGGATCAATATATTCACAGCTAACATTGCTGATTAGAAACTGGAATGCTGAATATTACACTTTTTTTCTGTTAAATGGGTTCATTTGCAGCTGACAAATTATTTCTTTACTGCAAGCCAGCCTGATGACTCAAAAAGTACATAATTATCAAGCCGCTGCAGCCCTCCACTCATGTCATGTAATTGTTGCTTTTGTTTAGGAGGACAAACTTGAAGTCAGGATGTTATTGACTGACCACCCTTCTGGTACTCATAGCCTCTGCATGGCCTGGCACCAGACTCTGAGCCACACTGAGTCTCCTCATGAGGAAGAAGGCAGTGTTTGATACACCGATCCTTTTAGACATTAAGTGAAATTATGTAAACATGGTATTTAATACAGAACCAAGAGAAAGTCAGAGGTGAATGATCAATAAGAATCCATGCACAATGTGATTAATCAGTTCCTGTCTACATGCAGGACGCTTATGCATTGCAGAGCTGTTCTTTATAGANAGTGGTGTGAACCTGGCTAACATGTTAGGTAGCACCTCATAAAACTGAAAAAAAAATGAAACCTCAAGAACACTCACAATACACACACACACACTCACACACGCATATATAATATGTACATATAACTGTGTATATGTATATGTAAACAGAAGCATACTAGCCCAAATTTTCAGAACTTGGAAACATTTACCGTTAGAAAATGATTGCAGTTACATAATAACTCTGTGTGGGGTGTGCATGCGTGTGTGTGTGTGTGTGTGTGTGTGTGTGTTGGGAGAGAGGAAAATGGGAAGCATTTGTGGGTGAGACCACAGATGAGAGGGGACAGCAGTGTTGGGGCAGTATGTAATGAAGGGAGAGATATCACATAAGTGGAAAACTGCTGTAAAATACTTACAACCCATAAGGAGAAATGAGTAAAAATGCTGATCTAGCAATGAGTTGTTTTCATTGAAGATAAAGGTAAACAAACACGATAATTAAAGCTAAAATGACTCAAAGATTCTGTCTCTGTCATAAATATGTGTCAACTGAAAACCTATTACAATGAACTCATACATAGCTCACAGTCTCTACTGGCAACTGTCTAGAGACATCTTTTCTCCATAAACCCAGTATTTATTTTCAAAGCATTGTCATGATCTGGTGGCTAAAGCTTGGATGGCAGGGAAAACCCAAGTCAATGTTAGAACAGTTACTAGCTTCTGGTCTCATCCAAGCTCCAGCAGAAATGTCATAGCTGTCTATGTGTCTGTGATTATTGGAGCTTGGAGCCCTCATCACTCTATGAGAGACTGTTACCTACTCCAGGGAAGAAGAATTTAAAGTCTTTGGTCCAGGCTACTTGCTGGGTAAACTTCAGTGATCTTATAGTAAAATGATGACTAGAAACTATAGCTTAAGTCATGGCTATCGAAGCCTGTCTAAGACCTGAAACTATGTGCCAATGTGCTGATAACTATCAAAGAGAGTTTCCAGTACACACAAGGAAAAGAAGGCTAACAGGTCTTAACCCAGCTCTGTCCCTTCCAAGTCTGCTAAATAACCTTCCAGCTTCTTCTCTGTTTCTCTCTAAGGTGGGGGGTATACTAGTCTATCAAGATATTTATGTTTATAGAGATTAAAAATAATAAACAATGTATCATATGTGGTCATAGAGAGGAATTACATCTCTAACTAAACAGTTGCCAGTTACTTACAGCCATATAANTTTCAACTGGAACACATGTAAATAATTCTAAAAACACACCACAATACTCTGATATTATGACTCAGTTAGTTATCTGTTTTAGTCAAGTCTGACATGAGAAGTGAGTTGTGGGGGACAGGGAGGGAGAAATTCAATGGTCAGGGAGTCCATAGTTCAATGAGAACTGGAATGCCCACATTTCTATGAAATCCTTAAAGAATTATCACATGAGGAGAGAGAGAGAGAAAGAGAGAGAGAGAGAATGAGAGAGAAAGAGAGAGAGAGAGAGTGTCATGAATGAGCATTCAGTTTATTTTCCCATGTAATACAGGAAACAATACAGGAGAGCTGAAGAACAGTTGGCCCTGAGTAGTGTGTTCAAGGTGGCTTTGGACAAGTCACTGACATACTCAATTTAGTGTTGGGAAACACTCCACTGTACTCTGGAACTCATGTCCTAAGCCTCTAGAGAGGAAAGCGGATTTCCAAGTTAGTTTCAGAGATGAGAAAAGTTTTAGATATGGTTTTAAAAATTCATGAAAGCCAATGTTTTAATTATACTTTATTATACTTAGTTATCTGAGAGAGGTGAAATGGAAAATTTAGAGAAAACGAAGCTGTTCAGTTCTATAGTCTAATCACTGACAGCTTTTCCAGGAATTAAAGCATTCCACCACCTACTCACAAGACCCTGGCTCTGAGTTTTGTGAAAGCCAGATGGCAGAGCTGTGAATGCTATTGCCCACGGTTACAACCAGTAAAGGTAAACTTGATTAGAAGAGAAGCCATGCTATTGTTCTGGTCTGATGCAATTCAGCTAAATAGCATGTCCTGAACACTAAAGAGGGACATAAGAGGATGGACTCTTCCATTTGCTATCTAGCATAGTGACATTTTGTTAAATAGCTCAGAAGTCTTCTAAAATCTAAAAGCATTTCAAAATTAGATTTCTTTGTCCTCTTCTGCTGTGTGGCTCTCTTTCCTCACCATCTTTTACTTTGGGTCATTACTTATTGTTAGCCCTTACTATTTTAGGGTTTACCATCTTCTAACTTGATGGAAGCGGGGAACTATTTGTTAAAATTATGCATACCCTACATAAGGAGCAGATAATGCTCCTTCCAGAAGCCATAGGTTATCAAACAAACAAACAAAAACAACAAAAAATGTGCCAAATATGGGGTGCTCTCTTTCAGTAATTGGTCAGAAGGGCCCCAGAGAGTCCCCAAAACTGCATAGGGTAGTAACTGAACAAAGCTTTTCCACCAGACCTTGATGATACAACCCTATTATGGAAGACACCACACACTTGGATCACAGGGCATGAAGAAATTAAGTTAGTACAACCAGGAGGCTTCCTCCTTGCCGGCTAGCTTTCAGAGTACTGGAAGGTGCTATGCAGGTTGATGAGAGGAAAAAGTCATCACCAATTTTACCCAGCTGTTATATGTGACAGCTACAATAATTATCAGCCTGGGAATGTATCTCTACTCATTCAATAGTGGCATAAATACTATGGGATCACCAACAATCTTCTAAATGTATTTGAGGCCCACTCCTTATAGAAGGGAATGTATGCCTGGTATGGTAGATATGACCAAGAAACTGAGGCTGGGGAAGTGATAGGCTCTTGGAGAAAATTAACTGCTATTACTTTCTAAACAGACATAGTAACAAACTGTCTTCTAAATGCCTATTCTTATACTCATAAATTAATACAGTTCCCACCTCCTATCAGATAAACTTCTTTTTTTGCTAATACAGAGGTTCACAACTGTTCAAAGTGTAAATAATAAGGACTATGGATAATCACTCCTAAATACAACATCTATATCATATTCTCTTACCTCTAAGGTTCAGAGAACATCACTAAAAAGGAGACAAAGAAATTACCTAAGTCAGGGGTCAGGCTCAGGGAGGAATGCTGTGAAACAGTATCTCCTGGACATGTCAGAGCCATAATGGCTCTGAACTCACGAACTCATGGTGGGTATGGTTGTCTGCACAAACCTGTATAAGATCCAGTCAGTCAACATTTCAGCATGACTAAGAAAGAGATTCGTCCCTTCCTGAGGCAGTATTGGCAGTTCATGACTGCTTGGGGAGAGGAAAAAAAGTAGTCTTCAAGAATGTGACCGATGGTGAATTGTCTATGTTCCNGCAGAATGTCCTACACACATGTGAATGTGTACACTAATAATTATACNCAGTGAGTTATTTTTTTTAAAAGAGGGTATTGAAGTGGTGAAGGGGGGGCTATGGGAAGAGTGGAAAGGGTAAGTATGCTCTAAACATATTGTATACATGTAGGAAATTTCCAAAGAATAAATAATTTCTTAAAATTATGCCAAAAACAAGTGGGAGTGACTTAGAGTCTCTCCTATGAGTAAAGCGTATAAACTTTATGAGGGGTTAGCCAAAGCCATGAGGTTTAAAGGATATTTTCAGCATCTTAGTTAGGTGCTAAGTGGGGGAAAGTGTCCCAAACTTGATCTTCAAGTGAGTAGAAATGGCTAAGCATCACCTAGCCTAGCTGATGAACAACAGATGTGTAAGTAAGAAACACAAAGACAAACAGAAACCGAACTCAGGTCCAGAGGANTTCACCCATACTTTTTCCCCATGAGGATGAATCCCTTCCCCTTTCTCCACAGCCCTGACTGAGCAGATACTGAGTGGGCCCCAAGCAAGGCTTTAATGGATCAGGCTTGTCCAAAGATGCCGAACTCTCTCTGTTTATGGGTGATGGGAGTGACAGGCAAGCCACAGTGTCCCCTTGTTCAGTCTAACGGGCGAGTTGAAAGATTTGGCTGTCAGACCAGCATGAGGCCTCATTTTTCTTCCCTGCTGCATAGGGTGCCCCTTGCTGCAGCCAACATTTGATTGTGATTAATTTGTCAGGGATGACTGTACAACGTACAATGGAAATGGAGAAATGGATTGCCAATTACAGCTAGGCGCTCACACTGCCTAGGAAACAAGTGGCTTTCTGCAGATCTGACAGCCCTGGGCACACTGGATTTGGCCTAGTGAGGAAAGAATCATTCTCAAGAGCATCTTAAAGATGAGGAAAGGATTGAAGGTGACTTGAGTTTTTTGTTTGTCACCCTTTAGGATATGTACTAATGTGGCAAGCTCCACAGTCGGGGAAAGCCACTCTGAGATTTTCTTTGAATTCTGTTGGTTTAAAATGTTCTGTACTTTTGGGTTCAGTCTGAATAGTATTAATGAAAGGTGTGAAAGATTTCTTTCTACAATTNATACCAAAAGGGGCCAAGGGAAAATATACCTTTGACTCCTTCTGGGAAGTTTAGAGAACGGTAATCATGGTCTAGTAGAAAATGACAGTAGCTACACCATCTTTGTTCTCTTAGATGATCATTAGCAAACCGATACTGGGTAGTGTGATTCTAAGAAATTTCATTATATCACGGACACCTAAGCTACCACTGTCAAAGGGCTTCAGCACTAATTTATTCTTACATGACATGATTTGCTTATTTGTGTGGCAAGGGTGGTGAGACAAGTCACCTTTCGTGCATTAGAACAAACTTATTCTCATTATCTTATAAAGAACAGAAAATGAACAAAATCATTCAATGGAAAATTGAAAATGAAAATCTGATCTTAAAATTTACCTACCAACTCAATTTTCTNTATTACATTATAATTATCAGTACTCAAGAGGAAGAAAAACCTAGGTTTTATTTGGAAAATAAATGGAGAATGATTAATTATCTATTTGAATTTATATATTTTACAAATAATAATAAAATGGGAAGGTTTTATATATTATAAAACATACAAAAAGATGAAAATTTTATCACATTTATAGACTTATAAGTAAAATTATTTTAATACACAAGAAACTCAGGAGTGGCTGCTTCTTAGAGACATACTGACAGCTTACAATGGAGAGAGATGTTTTGTTTCATTTTCTGTAATTATTATATTGCTTTATTACTTTTGATATATGTAAATATAACTTTAATGATAAATGTTCTCNTTTAAACTTTAACCCATCTCATCTAACAAGAACCTTAAATCTAATGAATTCTTGCCATTTTGGAGTGCCAAATGTAAAATGAATTTCTAAACAGTCTTATCAACAAAAACA
>LZPO01018369.1:9103-22101 GCA_001675575.1 Neotoma lepida | reverse complement strand
CTTCCTATTTGTCTGTACAGACCTCCAGACCTCTATAGTTGATGCTGGGATTAAAGGCGTGTGTTACCACCGCCTGGGTCTGTTCCCTAATGTGACCTTGAACTCACAGAGATCCAGACAGATTAAAGACGTGTGCTAACATTGCATGACTTTCGTTTTTACCACTAGCAGCTGACCTTCTTCCTCTGACCCTCAGATAAATTTTATTGGGGGACATAGATAAAATATCACCACAATGATCATTTGTAGAGACATTACTGTAGGATGGCTACAAAGAAGATCGATACAAATATCAAAGTATTAGGTCTTTGTGGAAAGAAAAAGTCCACTTATTTGGCTGTATATGCTATAGGGAAAGGAAACAAGAAGACAGGATGATGTATAAGAGCTCTAACTCACATGCTGTCATCTCCCAAAATGTTTCCCACTTGATTACTGGAAACAGAACCCACATTCTCACAAGANAACACTATGCCTTGTAATTTTGTTGTCAGAACAAGCTCAAAAGTGATTTAAACTACAAGAAAGAATATAGAGGAGGCTCTTTTTTACAGGAAAATTTATGCATTCATTTAGCAAGAATATACTGACTATCATCTATCAAACACTAGGGACTTGAGTAAGCAAATCCAGCTGTAAAAGAGTCACCCCAATCCACCTAAATTGTCAGGTGTAACAGCGACTGTGAAGGAGAGCCATGGAGCTCAAGAGGAGCGGGCAGCACAGCAGGATCTACTTGGAATATTTAGGAAAGTCATTCTTCTCAGCGTCATGTTTGTGTTGATCCCCACAAAGATGGGACAATGAGAACTCTCTAGGCCATAGAGGCCCTCAACAGAACCAAGGGTCACTGAGAGGATGCCATCTGTGTGCCAAGTGTTGAAGAACTCAGGAGCAAGATGGAACTATAGGAGGGTTCAAAGACCTTGCTGATGGTTTTGTATCATCCTGNGAAACTGTCCTCAGGGCTTGGATGATGCTGAGGAAAGCACATCTCCACTACTGGGGAGACACCTGCCTGTATCTTCCAAGAAGCAAGCATGGAAATTTGGTAAGTCTCCGTTGCTAACGGTGAGTTCAATAGCCCATGGCAGGGTATCATAAAGAAAAGGGGGAGGGGGTCGCTAAGGAACAGACAAGGGCTAAGTTAATTATAAGATTGGAGGATGGAGAAAGAATGTCCTGTCATCTCATTAGGATACATACAAAGGTTTTTCATAGATCTGGACCAGCCTCTGTTTATNTTCTTTGCTTTTTCTCATGTAATGATGGAACAAACCTGACAGTCCTTACAGTGGGCCTGTCTCCACTCAATTTCACTCTTACCTCACACCACAGCAAGGCAAGAAAACAAACAAAAAACAGCATCACTGAGAATATCCAATTGGTTTTTTTTTTAATTTCTTAAATAATTACCCCATTTCTGGTGACTTCCTAAAAATGGAGCTTCTCCAGACAAGACACAACACTGAGATAAGAAAAGGCCAAAAGCAATTTATCCAACAGGGCATCACTCTGAAGTACCAGGTTTCATGCCTGGAAAGGGAGCTATATGGTGCTGAGGTAAATAAAGGTGAAGAAGTGGGCAAAATGGCCTCATAGGGAAACAGTTAGAACAGCTTCACCTTCTTATCCACCTACTTGTTTTAGCAGCTCTGACCCTGTGGCTTCATCTCAGATATGCATCGTTTTCAGTGAGATGGAGCTGGGAAGTGGAAACCCTGTCTCTTATACACATCTAGATGTGTATAAGAGACTGGTGCAGATGGACCCGCATGACTCCATGTCTCAGTGCATCCTTTAGTCAAGCTGCATCTGTTTCAGCATGTCTGCCCTGACATCAGCTTGTAACCCACTCGTTCAGCTCCTAGACATTTCCACCCCCCGCTGCTCTTCATTTCTGAAACCTTCCCACACCANNTTTCCTACATCATTTTACCTTTCCTGGGGATGACCAGTGCTTTAGAGGTAGGTCTATTGGCAGAGGGGTTGCATTAGCCTACTTCTTTTCTGTGTAAGCAACGTAAGCCTCCTTCCCTTTAGCCCCTCCCCCTGAAAAACACACCACTTATTNCCTAGTTCTGCCTTCAGAATGTGCAGANAAATCTAAGAAAAGCATTGCAAGATGCCTATTTTTACACTTCTTGGATCCCTGGATGCATATCACCACTTGATCCTGGCAGTGAGGCATATTTTCATTGTTTTATGACGGATGGAAAAACTGATGAGTTCTCATTTCTGTCTATACATAACATGGGAAAACAGCAATGCTATGCATTTCTTTCTTCACTATGGATGAGAAGACAAGATATTTGTAAAGTTGAAGAAAGAATGGAGAAGCTGTAATTTAGGATGCTAACCTTTCCCTAGGGCAGTGCTAGCAGATCTTGCTGGCTTGCAAAGGGATTCAAAATTTGCAGAAGCCTGGAGCCCTTTGGCTGCTGGGGATCACTCTCCCAGGTTCCTGTAATTATATTCAAGGACTGGCATTTACAAGGTTGGTCGAATGCCTGCCTGACTTTTCAAACTGGGGCTTTGGCAGTGGTCCAGCACCACCATAAACCACAGGATGAGCATCTTCCTGAGGGTTAATCATACAAGATGATTTATTGGAGGAGGGCTGAAACACTGGCTAAATAGTAAGTAATATGAAGCATTTTAAGAAGAAGATTACAATATATACAGGCTTCAGAATATCGAAGCAATTTCAATTAAAAAAAAATCCTCCCTTGCAAAGCCTATGCCCTGGTACCCTGAAGATANACATGTCAGCTTTTCCTTTAACAGGCACTCTGATGATGAAGTAGAAGAAGTGCTGAGATGATGCAAAGGAAGATGAATGTCCAAGTACTTTCTATGTTAATTCAGCTCTCAGAAGTTACAAATAGTGAAGCCAGTGGCCTGATATGGCATGATTCTTAGAAACATGATTTGGCTAGAAGCATCAGTTTGGGTAAAAGAGGCAACAGTGAGAGTGGGGACTACAGAACTTGAGGACTCAACTCTTACTGGCCATCAGTCTTTAGGATGACATGCAGACCAAGAAAAGCTTCAATCCAACTCCTTTCTCTTCTACTCTTACTGGCCATCAGTCTTTAGGATGACATGCAGACCAAGAAAAGCTTCAATCCAACTCCTTTCTCTTCTTCTACAGAAGGAAGCCTAATTTCACAAAGTTCCACACCTAGATTAACAGCTATAAGGAGGCAATGGCTGCTTCAGAGTGAGAATAAGTTTTCTCTAAGGACAAGCCCCTGACAGTTTATCCAATCCCAAGAAGTCATCTGTAAACCCATGGACATATGAGCAACATGAACACTAGGGACGGTGGACAGGGAAGGAGTTGGAAGAGGAAGAGGGAAGGATAGAAATTATGTAAATACAGTATAATCATATAGAAAATCACCCCCAAATAAAAATAATTCAAATTGAAAAATATGAAGAGACTTGGAACTGAATATTAAAAAGGAATCNGTGTATAGATCATTATAGACTGAGATCTCAGATCCACTGGATTCCTAATTCTCTGTACTTGCCTCTCTGACCTGTTGCCTGGACTGGCAGTTCTTAGGTGCAATAGGCTGGATGTAGCTAGGCANGACTCAGGATCTCTGGGTCTCATTTTTCCAAGCCAAGAAAGTAAAGATCCAGTATGATTTCTCAAGTGGCTTGGAATACCAAGAGTCTGTGGTCTTAGAAAGAAAAAAAAAATGTATTCTTTCTGGGTATTTGGGAAAACCAAAACAAATGGGTTTCTTCTTTCTTTAAGGGAAGCATTGGAATAACATCCCTCAATATTGCCTAAGAAAGAATATTTAAAAGTACTGTAGAGAAATATTTTGTTTTACCCATAAGATCTGCTGCCTTACAACACTGAACTTCTCTTTCAAGACCACAAGTAACTACTACTGCTTTGTCTCTCAGTAAATTTTTAATTCACTTATAAACAAGATAAAGTTTTNTAATGTTTCTAGGATTTAGATAAACTGTAGGGAGTCTGGAGGAACTTCAGCAAGTTGTCGCTATTAGGGAACAATTGAGTAGCATGGTAGCCATTGCATAGGACGCAGAAAGCATGGCATGATGAGATCACTGGTCTCATTTCCAGGCAGTTGGACTCATAAACCTCTGAGTAACACCAAAAGGTGGTTAAATGAAGATGATGTTCTTTCAAAGAAACCACAAAATAGAGGCAAAATAATGCATCTCAGAGGCTCTTGTAATAGGGATGTCTAGTTAGAGTACAAGACTCTAACTAGATGGTGGATAATTAAGTACCAGTGATGGTGCTCCTTCAGACTCTAAGTTATAGTATGGAACACAGCCCCAACCTCTGTTCAGGCAAGCGGTTCTGATTCCAGTGGGAGAACAATAATGCTAAGTGTAGAAACAAAAATAACATGAACACTGGCACCACCAGTAATCAAAATTGCCCAAATGTACATCTTTACACCTCAGGACAAATGCTCTCATCATTTATATAATTTAATCTTTACAACAAATCCATGTTACAGGCACTACTAAATCCCTTTAACAACTGAGATTACTGAGGCACAGAGAGATTAATTAATCTCCTGAGGCCATGAAGCCACACAACTAATAATAAAAGGTGTTAGAATTTAAATGTAGATCAATTAGACCCTGAAACTCATATCTAAGGTGACTTTGGATTTAGGTCTTTTTTCTCCAGTGTTCCTTAGACCCCTGGGAGAGCACTACTATAGTGGTGCAGAGCATTGGATTACACACAGTGACCCAGACCACATAGGCCAGTGGACTTCAGAGACTTCAAGAAAAGGAAGATTTTGGACAGGCACAAGAAAGGTCAGGGGACCCAATAAAGCAAATGAGGATTGCTTCAAGGAATATTTTCTCCATTGAAGTTTCTTCTTCCATTCACTGATACACCACTAAGCAAAATGAAATATGGCATGTACATACATCACACTATCAAAAATTAAAGAATAACTGACATGTCACAATGTGCATGGGTCCTGAAAATATTGTGGTTAATGAAAAATAAGTTATAAAATGTCATTACTTCCTGATTCCCTTACCTTGGATATCTCAGAAAGAGAATCAATGATTAGATGAGTAGTTGCCTAAGGCTTAGAGAGAAAAGATGGATGTGTTTGATGCTTAATGTNGGGCAATCTGGGCATCTGATGAACATTTTCTAAAATGTACATATAATAATGTCTTCATAGTCCACTGAATAAACTAGAAGCACATTAAATGGGAAACTTCTGTGTTGGTAGATTATATTTTAATAAAATTGTTTTGAAAATTATTAACTGACTTTTTAGCTATCCTTGTCAAGTCAAAATGACACCATTCCTTAAACAGAAATCACTGTGTGNTAGATACCAATGGTTCCTAAATGTTGAGTTGAGTCTCTGGAATGGAGAGGATGTGCCAATAGCCTCCCTTACTATTTTATAGCTTGCTATTTAGGTTTTGGCTGTTGAAATTAAATAATAAGACTCCTGTGCATTTAACAATGTTCTAGGTACTAGGATATAACAAAGACAGAACTCAGAGCTCAGCTTCATAATCTAAGTCCTGATGAAGACAATGGGAATCTTCAATAAAGGGAAGGTGGGTTTTANAGAAAATGTAGTTGGTTAAAAGGGAGACCCAGAAACATTAGGTAATATCAGATTTTTAAATAATATTTAGAAATGGACTCAGATGAACACATCATGGAGTTGAGNTGGCTTTATGCTGATTTTGTTGATTTTATTTCAATTTATAGTCACACGCAGGGAACTCTTTTACTAATCATGACTGAAAGGGGAGCCAAGTAAAAGATGTTTCATTTAGTTATAAACATTATAAGAATTGACTGCACAGTGAAATATTCATAGTTACATCACAATTNACTATTGAGGCATGTACCCTCTATGGTTGGATTCTGCCTCTCAAACCTGATTTCCTCAGGTTTGAGGAAATAGAGTTCCTCAACTTGTGGGATGTTGCTTCAGCTTCTCAGGACCCCTGTAAGTAGGTTTATACAGTAGGTAGCCTTGGGGAATAGGGTGTCAAGGACCCTGGACCTGGAGAGGGTCCAGAATTANAACACAGAAAACCATGNTGTTACTTATGTNTCCTCAACATGTTGATTTCAAAGTCTACTGATATGTTTGCACATTCCCCAGGGNATGTGGGAAGCAAAGAGTGTAAGTGCAGTTCAGGCAACACCTGAGTGTTGTTTAAATGTTTAAATGCCCTGGCTAACCATCAAAATATTGGTCACTGTTTGATACCTTAGAAATTCTCTTCTTTTGGAAATTTAATTGTTAAATATAATAAGNACACTTTAATGAAGTTAGTACTATTGAAATTATCAACTATTCTTATAAAATAAGCAACAACTCTGGGTGATTCTGTTCCTAAATTAACCAGAGGTGTCTGTTGTGGTTCATTGATTTATCATGCTCCTGTGAGTAGTGAAATCTAGAAATTCAGCAAGATGCACTCCTCCTTTTTTCCCATGAGAACTGTAGTCAAGCAAGTATATTCTAGTACAAGGTAGATGAAACTCCTCATCCTCTGTCTAAGGTTGATCACAAGAAATACTTCTCTTGGATGCAAGGTACTCAAAGTGATGGGTCTGTATTCAAAGACACTACCATAGATGGTTTGTTCTCTTTCTTGATAGATATAAAATAGATAGATAGATAGATAGATAGATAGATAGATAGATAGATAGATAGATAGATAGATAAATTGATAGAAAAATAGATGAGATATTTGACATTGGGGCAGATAAGTCAATGATAGCAATGTCATCTTAATAATTACTTGGAACCACAGCATATTCCCAGATCCTTAAATGACAGAGGAGGATAAATCACCTCATAAGCAGAATGCTTACTTCTGATCTGTTAACAAAGAAGGACAAAAGCATCTACATTCACTAAGCTACTGCATTCTAGACTATCTCTCTCTTTCTCTCTCTCTCTCTCAGCAGCTTAGCTTTACCCTAACTAATAGGCTGCATTTCAAAAGAATTCAAGATACACTTTAAAAATAGAATCATTGACTAAAAACGGATTTGACATGAAAATCACTGTCCTGAAGAAATAAACATATTTGACTTCTCTAAGAACTGTCAGAATTATTTTTGAAACCTCTTCTCAAAAGAACGAGGCTATGTTTATTGAAACTTGCCCTTTAGATATAAGCATGCCCNAGAAACAAGGTGAATGGGTGCCATTCAAAACATGGTAAGAAAATGTGTAGGTATACAGAAATTTGAAATAATTTCCTGTTTGATTACTTGAAACATATAACCCATATTCTCACAAGATAAAATTATGTGTCATAATTTTGTGAATGNTGTTCCNCCNTCCTTNCTCTTCTTCAGTCTGGGACATGAGACCCTGGGCAATGGTATNGACATTCAGGGTGATTAGATCTCTATGGAAATACCCTTATAGACATACCTAGAGATGTGTTCTTTAGATGATTTGATATTTAGTCAAGTTGACAATAAAGACTGATCATTACCACTGTTAGCACAGGAATATAGCCATTTTCACACTGCATCAAAGAGTAGGTTCAGTGAAGTGTNGANAGTTCTTAAATTCTCCCAAAAAGATCTTTAGGGGNTTGATANTTGAAAATGCTCTAGTTTTCAAAGTGTCTGAAAGATATACTCAGATTTATTGTGAAATGTGCAGGCTCTGCAATTCACTAATGTAGTTTTCCTGGATCCTTAAAAATCTTAATGTTTTAATGTTTCTTTTAGAAGTAGTTCTTTTTAAAACAAAACACAGAATAATAGTAATTAGCAGCATCTAAGGAAGAGTTGTCTTGAAACTCTTGGTTTCCTTTTAAGTCCTGGTCAGATTTTTACCTTGGCAAAATTACAAGGGAATACATACCTAAACCTCAGAAAGAATATAAATAAATAAATAAATAAATAAGTAAATAAATACATAAATAAATGAATGTAACTCTAATTAAGTATTGATTAGAGGTATTGATCATTGAGTTCTGTTGAAACTGCACACCACCAAGATGAGCTAGCTTCCTACTGTGTCCTCAACCCATAGGACCAAGGCTTTCACAAGTTTCAGTGAGCTCCTGAGGGAGCTCTGCTCATGCATACTTACTGCCTTTTTATACAGGGTAAACTAGCAAATACCTTTGTTAGACACTTGAGAATGTTTTCTAACACAAGGCTAGTGNTTTGTTTTGGGTTTCTTTGGTGTCTTTTATCTTTTGAGTACCATGTAGCTTGAAGAATGCAAAAAAAGAACTTTGTACCATGTTCTGTTTGGGATGTGTATGTAAACATGAGTGNGTCTGAGTATATTGGCTGAAATTGTCTATTCAAATCAAAAGGCTTCAGAGGGTTAGAAGCAGTTTCACACCTGGGATTTTGCTCTCTCAAGCTAGTCTCTCTATTGCCTCGTGATGGTCAGCTCGTAGAATAACATTTAAATGTGATATAATTGGGACAGGTTTGGCAGCAGCAATGCTATGGAACAATCCTTTNCTACACTATGAATATGTATTACTCTCACTGGTTAATTAAAAACTGACAGGCTGGTAGCTGGTCAGAAAGTTAGGAGGAAAAGCCAAACTGAGAATTCTGGGAAGAAGAAGGGCAGAGTNAGAGAGTTGCCGGNAAATGCAGAGAAGCAAGATGAGAATGCCATACTGAGAAAAGGTACCNAGCCACGTGGCTAAACATAGATTAATAAAAATGGGTTAATTTAAGTGTAAGAGTTAGCTAGTAACAAGCCTGAGCTATCGGCTGAGCATTTATTCACATTCAGCCTTTGAATCAGTTATTTGGTACCCGACAGTCAGGACAGGAAACATCCGTCTACACAGCAACATGTTTTCTCAAGGGAAGTAAATTACACTGATTCTAATGTCCCTTTGTTTTGTGGAGCAGTGGTTAATTCAAGGATTGCCAAGAGTGATAATGTTTCTTATAGCGGATATAATTTGACAAGGATAAAAATCTTAGCATGTCAGAAAGCAGATTTTTATGAAAGAGAGACAAATCACTGTTAGACCACCTAAAAGGAAGTTTTCAAAGCAAATGGAAATATCAAAGGGAAGAGGGAAAAAAAAACAAGAAAGGGGAAGTTTGCAGAGATGAGAGCAAGGGCACATACTTTGGACATTTCTTTCCTTTGGTTCCCAAGTGCATTACCAGAGAGGGCTATTCTGTCCAGCACACTCAGAATTACACAGCAGCGGTGGCCACACCTCCTCAAACCTGCCANCGTTTGGAGTGCAGAGAGGCAGGCATGCCCCCAGCAGGGACATTGGGGAGTATCCTCATCTCCTTCCAAGGCATGCCTGTCAATTTAGATAGCTGTACAGATAAAAAAAAAATATTTACCATGTCCACAGAAGGTTAGCAACAGATCACATTGCTTTCCTTTGTGCTTCTTAGGAACAGAAAAATGAACCTGAATGTCAGTGAAGGTCTCAGTTAGAAAGTTTACACCTGCAACATTTGGTAAGGGATTTTGAAAAAAATAGACCTTGCACTCTAGCAGGTACAGTGAGTNCATACAGGAGCTACTTCAGCTAAGCTATGTTGTACTGACAGCGCTCTTCAGGTTTTCAGCCAGTAACCCATTGTCTAAAATTTCTTTCTCTCTAAAAATACCCCATGGTATACAAGAACACTTCAGATATTTTCCTTTTTCTCCTAAGAGACTGTTTACTCAATTTCTAAGTACTCAATGGACATAGATTTCTGCCTGGACTTTNTATCAGTTAACTCTAGTNACTCTCATAAAACGGACTAAAATTATTTTTGCCATTTGCTTCTAGTAAAAATTCCTTTGNTCTGTATCATGTCTAGTCTTTTGTTGCTGTTGTTGTTAAACTTATTACCAGAGTGTCCAAATGNGGCTCAGAGGGCAGAAGGCATGCATCAGGTCTGAAAAGTCCATCAGAGAAGTTCAGAATCGTCCCTCTGAGACTAATGTGGAGGCCAGTTCAAATGTTTAACAGNGATCGGGAGGGTTAGCCTCACCTGGATCTATTTTTCTAAAAGTAACANTGGCTTTTTTTGGTGCCTTCCTAAATGAGGCTTTTCATCCTGAGAGTCAGCAGGAGGTCTGGGGCCCTGGGCAGCTGTGCTGAAAACCTTATGCAGGGGCAGTCAGACAGCCCTGAAAGGCCCTGTGGTAAAGTCAGGTTTCTCCTCCAGGGAAACTTCAAAGGAGGCAGGGTCTGTTCCAACCATGTCTCTTCCTTAAATCAGGTTGAATCATGGGGTGGGCTGTTCTCCTCAGCTGTTTCTGGGGTACTCCAGAGTTTGCCTCCACAAGGCTAAGGAGTAGGAAAAAGGATGGGGGAGGGGTGGCTTCTGCTGAGGCCATGTGGCCCTGAGTGCAGGCACTCTTGGAATATGGTAGTCCTTTTGAGTCTGTCAGAAGAGAATGCTGTGGAANTTGTACGGGCACTAGAGTGTCTTGTTCTTAACGAAACATTTTCCAAAATACGCATCCATGATGTTCAAAGTTGAGAGAGTAAGGATGGCAACTCCTTTGCAGGCCAAACTCTAAAAGTGATGACAAACACAAAGAAAGTGAGTGACTGATAAATGACAGCTTCTGGAGAAGGCTGTGGGGTGAGGTGTGTCAAAACATAATATGCCAGCTCACTAACCTGTATGTCCCCCTCTGACCATAGCCCTAGGGGCTGCCCTGTTCAGCCTGGGCTTTCGGGTGAGCAAGCTCTGTGTCATCATTTGACTTGACATGCCTACAGACACCAATTCTAATTTGAGAATGCTTTCTACAAATGTTTCTTTTCCCTAAACTAGCCTTGTTTATCCACCAAGAAAATACCACTTGGGTAGGTTGGCTATAGATGATCACAAAGTGTTAGATATTTCAAAAAGCGAAGAGAAATGATTTTGAAGGTTTTGACCATTAATATGCTTGAGGTCATGAATATATAGAGCCTGATTTGAGCATTGCACAATGCATCCATATAGCAAAACATCTCANGATAACAGGTGAATATGTACAATGTTTATGCTTTATATATCAAGGGGAAATTTAAAAAGAAAATGACAACTGATTAGCTTTCTCTGCCTGTTATTTCACCAATCAANATTTTATTTTTCTATATATTCAGTTAGACAACAATTTATATGACATTATTACTCTCAACAACAACAAATATTTGCTAATCAATGGACACAGTGCTCTGCTGGGTATAGGGTACGCACAGTATATGTACCAGGATACTGTGAATCTTGATGAAGCCTGCATGTTAAGAGGTACAGCTGAGTGGTACAACACTTGCCCAGCAAGAGCAAGACTCCCTGGTTTTGACACTGCACACCACAAAATAATAATAATGATAATGATAATAAGAATCCAAACTGGCTGTGAGTAGAAAACTTATTTGGAAAACTGCATGGAGTAACACGAGGAAGCATCTATAAGTCATGTTCAAATGCCCAAAGGTCTCAGGGGGTGCAATGGATGGAGATAGTGCTGATAACTTATAACTTTGTCCTGTGTGTGAGTGTGTGTGTGTGTGTGTGTGTGTGTGTGTGTGTGTGTGTGTGTGTGATAAAGGAGTGCATTATAGGAAAGATGGGTGATTAGACCTTGTTATAGATGTGTTTTCAGGTTTGTGTTACAGAGGATGTGTCAGGATGGAGGAACGCCAAATGATGTTCTGAAGTAAATACTAGTCCTGACAAGTGTTTCATCAAAAATAACTTCCTTGGCAAAAATAAATACATTAATTAGTTAAATAAAAACTGTGCAAGTTGAGCATGATGTTGTACACCTGTAACNNCAAGGACTCAGGAGGCTGGGACAGCAGGATCACAAGTTCAAGGACATTGCCACAAACAAAACCAAACCAAAGCTGCTGCAAACTAAATTGTTTGTTTAAATATGTGGAAGCACATAAATCTGAGTACACTACTTTACATCCTCTTAGANNGGATTTGGGTTTCTTCCTCTNCTTTTGAAAGTGCAATAGTTTCANGGAATATAAATAGAAAGTGCCCATTGTTCCAANGAGGGAAAGTGAAGATGAACTCACAAGTAATGGAATGCAATCCACGGCTCCTGGGCAGATGGGAAACATGCANCAAGTGGCAATACAGAAAAATTAATCTAGCGAGGCTTACATTATNGAGCAAGAAAGGCAGGGAATGGAACCTAAAATTATTCTAAAAATTTGCTCAAAATCAATTCTACCTGGAACTACAATTTTCAGTCTTTGCTTGTTTTTAATTTAATTTTCCTTTGTAGCCAAATATGACTTTCTGTAAATATTTTACTAAATTAACCTTCCAGAAACCAAGATGAAAGTAAAACTAATGCAGCTAATTAAGGAAGATGTGCTACCAGGCTCTGAGTAAGAATAAGAAAACAACTATTCAACAATATACATGTCCTGCCAAAGGACCAAGGACTAATCAGAAAGCTTTGGTTTCATAACGGAAAGAGGTGTCACCCTCGAATTGCCCAATGTAGAATGGGCCATAAACTACAGCATCTTGTAGTTTTCTACAATTCAGTGCAATAGATGCCATGGGTTAAAACTGAACATGGATCTCTGGCCCCTGACTGCNATGGCTTTCATCCTCATTCATAAATTTCCCCAAACAAAGAGAATCAAGATGAGAAGCCATGACTTGAGTACTGTATTCTTTGACCCAGCATTGTGGAAATGGCTACACTTGCCTGGTAGCNATGGCAATGACTAATCTTCATTGTCAGCCTGACTNGGTTTGCAATCACATAGGANAGGTATACCTGTCTACATATCTGTACGGTATTTCCANAGATGCTTAACTAAGAAGGGAAGTCCCTCCCTGAATGTACACAGCACTGACCCATGGGAGGATGCCAGCTGAGCAGCATGCATCTCTCACATTCTCTTCATGACTGTGAACACAATATGACCAGCTCCCTCATGTTCCTACAACCAGGCCTTCCTTGCATGAGAGACGGTACCCTCAAACGAAGAGCCAAAATAACCCC